>JAGKTI010001709.1:47700-66022 GCA_018397915.1 Birgus latro
AAGGGGATGTTAATGGTGCCAAAACACAGAAGCCTGAGCCCAGAAGGGGCCCACAAACCAAACAAATATTTAATAATATGTAGCAATCTTCAAAACTGCATAATATTGATCTAATAGGTTTATTACCTATTGACAAAGGATTAAAATTTATCATAAGAGGCCTGTAATGATTTTTAGTACTAGGCCACCAGGGTCTCTCTCTCTCTCTCTCTCTCTCTCTCTCTCTCTCTCTCTCATTTTTAGCACTAGGGCACCAGGGTCTCTCCCAAGTTTTTTTTTCTCTCTCAATTTTATTTCCAGCTAGAACCACTTGGGGTAGGAGCCAAGATCAATGAATGAACGAACTATCAGTACCATGCCCTGTGAGGTGGACTAATCATCATCATCATCAGAGCTAATTATTTTTCTATCATCATCGTAGCCATTTTTTTTTTTTTAAGCAGTCATCACCACCATCAATTCCAATTCTTTTTTTTAACATATGAATGAAATGTATAGGGTCCATAAAGCAAAGAGGAAACCCCAACCCCAAAGAGGGAGAAACTAGCCAACTGCAAGCCCACTGAAATGGCTCAGACACTCATTCACTCACTATTCAAATCCCAGAATCCTCAGCACACAGAGAGCCCCCCCCCCACACACACACAAACCATAGGGACATCACACATTGTTGCTCACTCCGGCACTGATATTAAACCACTGTCATTTAGATACTTCCTCTCTCTCTCTCTCTCTCTCTCTCTCTCCAGAATGACAAACCACTACAACCTGCCCTCACAGATGTCAACACCATCACAAACACCTAAAAATTCCACAGACAAAGAAAATGCAACAAAGAAGGAAAAAAATCAACAGCATATGCAGTAAACAGACATAGGAATCCTTCTCTTCCTCATAATGATATTAACTCTTAAAATATATAAACAATTGTCTATGCTATTACAAACCTTTGCTTTATAAAGTACATTCTGCTTAATATTGCTTACTATATAAAATACTCTGCTTAACATATTAATGCAAATTTCTGAGCTATCTTGGATCAACAGACCTTAGGATGGGACATGACAGGCAAATCAGTTCTTTCACAAGCTTGAAAATATATACTGTATATGGCTAATAGCCAAATATTGAACTTGAAAATGGAATTTCTACCACATACATGTATGTGATTTGAAACTGAAATTGTTAGAATATATAAGGCCACTGAGGCAGTCCATGATCAATTTACAATTTAACACAACTAAAGATGACAAGACAAAGGCACATTTTCCAGCACAATCATGGACATACAGTTACATATCACAAGAAATAAAACACGTAAAAACACAAGTATTGTCAATTTGTTTTCATCTGACAGAACCAGGCAACATTTATAACTTCAGTACTAAGCTGTGGATGTGTAAAGTTCGATAAGCCTTAGCAATGAGGCTGGGATGAGCCTCCTTGGTTACTAGTCAAATCAACTCTCTAATCTGACTGCACTTGGTCATAATCCAAGGTAGAGGTTATGAATCTCTGTCAGGGGAAAGCAAGACGAATATAGAATAAATCAATAGAAATAAAACACAACAAAAAACATACCCATGCCACTATATAAATAAATGTACAGTCGGCCATGGGAAACAAAATATTAATGAAAAATGTAAACCATAATAACAACAAATATTGGTATAAATGAATGGAAAAAAGAAACTCATTAGTCTCTGACATAAATGAAGGGAATCAACTTGGGATGTTTAATGAACGGAATCAACCCAGAATGACTGTTATTCTTGGATATAGATGAAAGGACACAACTCAAGATGCTTATTTATCTTTGACATAAATGATCATTAAATAAGGATGCTCGTGCTATTCAGGGTAGTAATATATATTTTTTAAATAAACCATTTGGGGTTATATGAAATAAAGGCAGTTGCTCTCCCACTTACAGATACTTGGCCTGTGATGTTTGTTGCTGATGAGAGTAAAGATTTACCAGCCTGAGATTTTAATTAAGCTTTATGATTAGTACTGTTCCTATGAAGTTGCCAGCCTGATGGTGCCAGGGATTGATTCCTGGCACTGCATCATCCTATCATTATCGGCATCATCATTGTTGTCGTTATCAATTAGCAAATAAAATGAGTACCTAGATTAAGTTATTAGGCCTTTTATACCCTTGTGGTGGAATGATCTAGTTATGGAGCCTAGCACCATCACTTATCATAATTTTTTGTCATCACTAGGCGTTATTGTTATTATCATCAGCCATTACTCCAATTCCCAACCAAGGATGGGGTGAAGAATTTTAAAGTAAAATTTCTTAAGTACTGTAGGGGAGCAACTGTTAACATACTCAGTCCACCTCAACTTGGCTTAAAAGTAATTTGTAAAGGATGCAGAGCCACAGTGTTGCTATCCTTGTGTTAATCTGCTTCTTTGCTTTGGGTATTAGGGTGCCAAAGGACAAAATTTTCTGCCAAGTCAAGGTGGATGAACCAAAAAATTTCTAACTCACATTTCAGAAGGGCGATTGTAGCTGTAGTAGTAGTTGTAGTAGTAGTAGTAGCTGAAGTGAACTGTGGATAAGATTAGGAAATGGGCTGCCTAGGGGACTTCTTCAGGGCTGTCAGAGGTATTGCCCCAGAGGTTAGATGCCACTGTGCACTGTGGGAAAAAACTGAGCCAGCTGCAGCACCCCTAGCATGGCAGCAGCAGCGGCACCCCCAGCACGGCAGCAGCAGCACCACCACCAGCACGGCAGCAGCAGCGGTACCCCCAGTGCAGCCGCAGCAGCAGCACCTCTAGTGCGGCAGCAGAGCAGCAATCTCAGTGCATCAGCAGCAGCGACACCCCCAGTGCAGCAGCAGCAGCGGCACCCCCAGTGTGGCAGCAGCAGTGGCACCCCCAGTGCAGCAGTGGCACCCCCAGTGCAGCAGCAGCACCCCCAGTGCAGCAATGGCACCCCCAGTGCAGCAGCAGCACCCCCAGTGCCAGCAGCAGCAGGAATAGAAGGACAGCAGGACAGCAGCTCAAGTAGCACAGGTGGACTCTGAAAATATGGCAAGCTTTTAGGAAACATTCTCAGG
This sequence comes from Birgus latro, assembly GCA_018397915.1. Lineage (NCBI taxonomy): Eukaryota > Metazoa > Arthropoda > Malacostraca > Decapoda > Coenobitidae > Birgus > Birgus latro. The sequence goes on from JAGKTI010001709.1 coordinate 50,772, forward strand.
TCTGCTGATAATTTAATCCTTTGTCTGTGGAGGAGTTCAATACAGAACTTAATTAACCCCTATAGTATTTCTTTAATTAACCCCTACAGTATTGGTGCTGGAGTGACACTAATAGGATGAGGGGCTGGGACCACCTGACTTTAAAAACATTTACCAAATCCATCCCTATCCCCCCACAGGAGAATGGTGGACTGCAGAAGGCTAGTTCTGCCTGCAGTCCACTGGGTTCATGTTCTGATAAGCCTGCCTGAGAATGCAACTACTACAGAATAACTACTATAAGTACTTGAGACCTAAGATTAACTGATCCATTTCACATCATTTATCTGGCTTAATTACCTAGTTATAGTCCCTCAAATACTTCTTTAATCCCCAGAAGAAAAACTAGACTGCAGCAGAAGGGCATCATCGTGCCTGCAGTCCGGGGCCACAACAACTGCTATAGCCCGGGAGAAAATGGCAAGTCTACTTCATAGGGAGAAGAGGAACTTTGATGGGCTTCTATCTACCTATCTATTTATAATAATGATAACAATAATAATAATAATAATACCATAATAATAATAATTATTATTTATCACCAGACACCCCAAACCTGTAAGGGGTGGCCACGAACAAATCACCTCCACGTTGCCCTGTCCCCAACCACTCCATTGCCCTCTCCTCAGCTCACATACCCCTCTCTCAAACACCTCTCCACTCCATTGCTGGGGGTACCCATCATCCACTCATTCAGCAAAGTGATACTCTACTCCAGGGGACTCTGCATTGAGTGACAAACCAAATGATTTCCAGTATGCCAGGAAATAATTTAATATGCACAGTGATAATCTTATAACCAACCAATATGTGCTCCCTACATGTAAACAAGTAGGTTGGTGCAGGCTAGCACCCCTCTCTGGAAAACTAACTACAAAGACACACAAAATAATAATAATATTAATAATAATAATGATAATAATAATAATAATCTACCTACCTATCTATTGCCAGATGCCTTAATCCTGTAAGGGGTGGCCACAAGCAAATCACCTCCATGTCTCCCTGTCCCCCGCCATTTCACTGCCCTGCTCCCAGCTCACACCCCCCTCTTTCATATACTACTCCACTCCATCCCTCCATCTAATCCTCGGCCTTCCCCTTCCTCCACCTCACTCACATACACTCTCCTCATCAGTCTCTCACTCTCCATCCTCTCCACATGGCCAAACCATCTTAATGTGTTTCTCCTAATGCTTGCTATCACATCCACATCCACACCACAACGGTCCTTCACTTCCTTATTTGTCAGATGTGATTCCACATGCTCCTCTCAAATAACTCATTTCCACTGCTCTCTCTCTTGACTTCTGTCCCTCCAACAAGCTTCGCTTCCATACGTAATAGTTGGTATCACAATAAAGAAGTTAGTACAGAAGTGAAAAATAAAAATGGTAGATTGATACTGGACGATCAGAATGAGAATCTAATCAGGGAATCTAAGTGCAGTAGGATAAATGTTAGCTGTGGAGAATGGAAACACAGTAAGTACAGTGCTATAGTTCCCTCACCTTAACGTGAATCAGATTTTCATCCTTTAATAGCTAGACCCTTGCATCATTTTCACATAACTTCATGACTAGCATTATACTCCACTGTGAATATACTGTTATAACATGGCATTCAAGCTGAAAAGATGGTAATTTTAGGACAACTAAATGCAAGAAAAGCATATTGTGCTGTCATGGGCACAGTTCTCAAATGGGGAGGAATCACCCACTAGGGTAAATCTGGACAATGTTGGGGTGTGGGGTGAGGGAGGGGATATAGAGATATGACCAAAATGGCCAAAGTATCCTATGTGATGTGTTGCTGGTTACATATGGTATATATTATATGGCAGAATGCTTTTTAGCTTTTAAGTTGTACTTTTCTTAAGAATAAGATGAGAATTCTAAATTCGAAATAATTATCATGCTACACAAAAAATATCTAAAATATTCCCAAAACTTTGTAAAAATCTCCATAATACCATTAGATTTCTTATAACTACAATCCCAAAAAATATCTAAAATAGTCCCATAACTTTGCAAAAATCTCCATAATACCATTGGATTTCTTATACCTACAATTCCTCCTGACAATTATTCTAGCTGACCCTCCCCTATACTGTACGAGTACCTGACTTTATGCAGTCAACATCCACCTGCCTCTGACTCAGTCTCCACCACTTCCCCTGATCTACCTTTCAAACCACAGGTATCCACATTCTACAGTGCCACTCTGAACCCCTTGGGTAATTTGATTTCCAAAGGCTTGCTTTTTCTATTTCTCATTTATGTCACAATCAGGTAAATGAAGGGGGAGACAGACCCCAGGCCCTGCCTACACGCCCATTCCCAAGTCCAGGCATGAGACCCAGGACCCACAGCCCACCAGCTGAGGCCAGTGGCTGTGACAATGGGCTCTGGGCACCCTACCAGGACAACTACAGGGACACCTTCCAACCATGCTTTGGCACTGTAACTGCCTGGACATTATACTCCCACTGATAGGACAGCCTCCTGGGGCCCTGCTTTCAGGTTTGGGCCCCTCTCTATTGGGCAGAAGCGGCAGCCTGGGAACCACAATGCCCCATACCCTCTGGCACAAATCTGTGTCCCATCCCATCCTGGTCCCAAGAACTATGCTGCTCCATGCCTCCCCTCAGGTCTGCCACTAGGCAGCAGGGGCAAAGTTTTCTGGTCACATGCCCTTGCTGGCATCAACCCCTGTCACATTGTGGGGTACATTGTGTGGCATGTAACGTCCATACAGAGTAGTGCATGAGATACAGAAAAAGTTTGGGAAAGTATGCTGGCCTACTCTCCATGTTACTGTCACAATGAAAAGGGTAAGCAAATGGGGATGGTCAGGGTCTCCTGATGGCTAGGAAACAGGAGCTCTGGCTCGTGTGTGTGTGTGTGTGCCGAAACTGGAAAAAAATTTCGATGAAACTTGGCATGACAGGTCCTAGATGAGCCAGTTTCAGTTTCATGACGACTAAAACTTTCTGAAGGGGTGTTTTGGTCCCATATAAGTATTCCCCATTGGCGTTACATTTACGTGTAAAATGCTACGGGGCATTGCCATGGAGTTTCATTCTTCTCTGTAGGATGCCATGAAACTCTTGTACCTTCACTGCCGACACATTTGAGCTCGGTTGGGAAAGTGCTGAGCAGCCCAATAAGGCCACGAAGCTCTTGTATATACAGTAGTATAATCTTTGAAGGGGGTGGGGAGGTGTATGTAGTGCAGGCGATACTGGATAACGGATTTCGATGAAACTTGGCAGGATAGTTACAACTAGGTCACAGATTGGTCCTTTTCATGTTGACTGAAATGTTCTAAAGGAGTGCTATGACCTCTAACTGTCTGCACTGTTTGCTGGGGGAAATTATTGGGCAACGAAATCACTTGCCCCTACATCGACGCAAAATGATTGGTGATCCAGAAGTGGCTGTCATCTGAGCAAGTGCTGAGGTCCAATCGGGCCAGGAAATATAGATGATACACGAAATTGTACACTGAATACATCTATGTCCTTCTATCTATTGCCAGACGCCTTAATCCCGTGAGAGGTGACTACAAACAAATCGCCTCCATGTCGCCCTATCCCCCACCATTTCACTGCCCTCCTCCCAGCTCACACCCCCTTCTCTCATATACTACTCCACTCCATCCCTTCATCTCATCCTTGGCCTCCCCCTCCCTCTCCCCCCCCCCTCCACTATGCAAATCTATGTACATAAGAGAAAAAGTGATATATTTATATTTTTAAGAAATGAGTATCAGGTAAATCATTTAAAAATTACTGAACCAAGTGGGTTGTGGTGGTTGCAGTGGAAGTGGTGGTGGTTGCAGTGGAAGTGGTGGTGGTTGCGGTGGAAGTGGTGGCGGTTGCGGTGGAAGTGGTGGTGGTTGCGACAGTGGTGGTGGCTCCGTCTTTTTCTCTTGTCTTCATATCTGCTTTACCCATCCAGGTCGAACTCTGAAATAAATAAATTCAATTTAGTATTGGTGCTAAGTTAATAGTAACAGCGTAATATTCTGGTATTTGGGTACGATGGTAGTACCGTATCACCCCTATCCTAGCTTAAGTTTTCCGCCTTTTTGAATGGGGTACTTAACATCATAATCTAACTAACCAATAAAATTGAGGTGGATAAGGGTTACAAATACGAAAAAAATGTATTGCTGACATCAGCGTGTCCGATGAAATGGGACAGCTTTGTTTTCAGCAGGCTACATAAACCTTGTGTTCTCATTATAGAGTATATTCATTGCCGATGTGGCTGATAGGTCTGCATCGCTGACTGCAAAGCTACTGGCCCATTAGAGCCAGGGTTTGGTTCCTGGTTTGGGCAGCTGGCGTCATTCGACCCAGGTGCCCATCCCCCATTTGTGGGTTGGTAATTAAATGAATACCTTGGGTAATACCTAGAGAAAGTAACTGTGGTAAACTGGATGATGCAGTGGCCTTCTACCCCAGGATACCGAGTGAAAGAAAAAAAGGCCACAGGCTCAAAGGCCTAAGTTAAGGATGGGAATTGCGACTAAATGCCCCATAATTTCAAGTAAAGTGACGAGTTTTGTGCTGACTTACATCTCGCAAAAACTACGTTTCTCTTTCTTTGCCTAATAACCAAAAACTAAAGTGGTGATTGTGTACTAATTAAAATCCTACCCTACTTAACTCATTTAATGCCCTGAAAAAAAAAAAAAAAGTTACTGGTATGCAGCATACAGGGTGGTCTGTAAACAGCACACCACTAGAAGCTCACCCAGCGGCGTTTATATTACGGGAACAGTTCAATTTGCTGGTGTGGGCGTGGATGCCACAGTGGGAATAGGAAATGTACAAATCATGCAAGACAGACATTGATAATACTCATCGGGATGTTCCCACAGAATTCTAGAAATCGCCCAGTAGTGTATGAGGAGTATTATACATGGACCACCTTGTTTAAAATTGATGAAACGAAGCTTACAATTGGGAGACATCCCTAAACGTTTTTTTTTTTTTTTTAATGAAGACCGTGGCATCTGACATCGTCCATTCCAAAACAGAATTACACCCTACCATGACTCTCACCCTTCCACACTTGTCCATACTACCACACTGTAATTCCCATCACCTGTAACTATAGCCTATTCAAATCTGAATTATTGCAGGTGACGGAGTCCAGAGCAATGAGCAGGTGTAGAAAGTCGTGGCCCTGAGTAATTATAACGTGCAATGGACGATATGTGAATGAGAAGGAGGAGGCTGAATAACCCCACACTGTCTATCCAAGCAGACCCATCAACCACAGGCAAGCAACCACTCCTGCAGGGTCGTCCTTGCGCCTGACTTGGGAGAAGCGTGGAAATTTGGCTCCTGGGTGAATACCGCATTTGCGTCTCTCCATCCAGTTAACAGGGGCACATGGTAGACTCCCCTTCACCCCGTGATCTGGTTACATGTAATTACCACCCAACGTTATACTGCAGATGGTTTCCTGGGTTGCGGGAAACCATTAAACTTGTCACATAGTGTGGTGACACCTGAAGTGCCAATAAGGGTGATAAAAAGTAACATGAAGGAGAGGGAAAAGTAGGATGATAGAAAGGCTAACAAGGTGATAAAGGTGAATGAACAAGAAGGCAGCACTAATCAACGGATGATGGTCGCCACTAGATACCACTAGGGGGTGGGGGGGGGATAGTTTACCTTCAAATTCTTCCTGCATGGTCGAAGAAAAGTATAATTGCCAAAGGTACATACGGTTTTAGCACGGGAGGCTGCTTTGCATCTCTTCTTTAACGACTTAATACACTAACACCAGTAGTTATGTAGATCCTTTAAATATCGGCAGAAAATGCATGTTACATACGAGACGATATTGACGTGTAACCTGTAGAATAAATCGCCAAGGAAGGGACATTACTAAAGGACCAAGTCGAATATGCAACTGGCCCCATGTTTCTGCCAAACGACCAAACGAGGCTACAAGGCCCCGCTGGCAGGTCATTCGCTTTATTATCACTAACTAACCCACCCTTACACCTCACCACGACCACCACCTGGATAAAATCGATCTATACTTACTCATTTGGACGTCATTTTCTTCTTACTTAAATATACTAAAATGCTTCATACACATACCATACCTTTAAAGCAGAACATACCAGCGGAGACATTTTTCAGCATCTTTCTTCCTTCACAACACGGCTCCTGTGCAAACTAATTTCACACCTCTCCTGGCTGAAGTTAATCCATTTCAGGCTTGTCTAAATATGCCGTTACTTTTCTATATATATTTACCTTTAACGAACAAGAAGCCCACGGAGAAATCTTCACCACCCTCACCACACAAGAGCTCGCCAAACACTAAATACGTCATCAAAAATCCATTGGTTTTCTCGGATGCCCTACTCATAATTTCTCGCCTAACACAAAACTGGCAACTCCAAAAAATGTTATAAAAGAAAACGAGAGACCGACCCTTGACTCCTGGTGTATTTCGAAGGCTACCAGACCAATTTTTTTGTGTGTGTTGGAATGGTCTCTTGTTATAAAGGTTCAATTAAGGCTAAATCTAAGTTCTCTAGTTCAAAGAGATTCTCCAGAGCTTAATAAACCCGGAAAGAAACAAAGCAATCATTAGAGTGAAGAGATTAAGAGAGAACGTAAGCATAAGAAAAAAAAACGTAAGTCCGACGGTGACCTAAAGTAATTTTACACAGGTATTACGGAGAGCCTTGTTTTCACACACACACACACACACACACACACACACACACACACACAAATGATTTTATTTCCATTTTCTCGGGTCAGTGTGCTAGGGAGTGAAATTTATTAACCTTTTCCTATAATTTCCTATCATGATCAATATATACACTATATATAATCTCTCCAATGTAGCGGCGCTGAAGAGGAGCCTAGACGTGGTGGCGATGTGACCCTGGGTGAAGCAGCTGCAACGTCCACCCGGGAGCCAAACCTCTCCATATTTCAACAGGAGGCTCATTAAATATCATGCAATCACTTAGTATTCATGTTGTGGGAGTGGTCCAGTTCCGTCAAGTGAAAACAGTCACTGGAAAATGACAGTTAATAATGTCCGTTAGTGTGTAAGAGAAACCAGACTTGCGTATATGACAGGAAAGAAAAGGAACATTAGGAGCTGGAGACGTTTATCATTCCTATACGGACCCATTAGTGGATACACAGATGTGATAAATTTTGTAAGAAAGTCCGTTCGATTCTGATGCATGTTTCAAAAAATGGTATTATCAATGAAGTGTAAAATGAAATTGTTATACCCGACAAAGAACAGGTGAGTGGTTGATGGGTGCTTGCTCCTCTAAGGGTCTCAATTGTGACATAAAGTTAGTGCAGTTCATCTAAGTTAGTTCACTTTTTTTTCCCCTGTTGTATAGTGGTAAAATACGACAATGGCACGGCTTTACATTCTTTCCATTGCACTTCTTCGTCACTAGCACTGTAAACTAACACCATTTGTAGAGTGTAGTACATGTTGTCCACATAAAGGGGTCCTACACTACTCCAGCACTCTAAGCAGCATTTTCTGATGACGTCTCACCATATCTACCAAAGACGTTTCTGGCATGGACATCATCTGACAGTTAATCCCGCTGTTTTTGTCAGTGAGGTAACTGCCCACGAGGTCAGAGAATTCCTTGAGTTTGAGTGACCTGTCCTTCCCACTAACTTCCTTGATGCCACAGTTCTTGAAGTACTCGTCTCTAAGCCTCTGCAGTTCCGCCACCTCATCTGCCATCCTCTGCTTTCCAAACTCCTTCACGGCTTCTTGATGGCGTCTCAAGAAGTGGTTATAGAGAGCGACGTCAGCGCTGTTGAGCTCTCGCAAGGTCTTCAGCGTCTGGGGGTCTTGTTCCGCTTTTACATCCTGACGCCGAGCATTCCTGGAGCCGCGGAATAAAGGACATGTTATTATAATTGAGCGAGCCAAGGTAAGGACAAGCCCTCCATATCTGACGATAATTTCTAAAGCATGTGATGGTGACGGAATATGTTTGGACCCTCTGTGCCATTGCTGTCAATTCTTTGTATTATGGATGCTGGTTTATCACATCCAACAATTACAGATGTTTAGGAAAAAAGGAAATGACAAAAATGAAGCCTGGCTTACAATTTCGCCTTCTGTGTTCTAACAATACGGCAGTAAGTCCTCGTTACACACACACACACACACACACACACACACAACAAATATATATGTATAGATAATTAGATAGCTAGATAGACTGACATCGGTGGTATGTTCCATAGTATCTTAATTTTTCCATGCAAATGGCACTACAAATTGGATGAAATTTGCAAAAAAAGCTTAACAACTACCGATAAAACTTTCACAGGCACTTATTTTGTCTATGGCCAGTCTTCACATAAAGTCAAAGAGATAAAACGCCAAAAATGCAACACATGAGGAAGATTACCTGTATTCAAAATGCATCCTAACCTATTTTGCGATAAATACGCCTCAACAATTGTGAATTACTACCAGAAAACAATTTAACTATTTTTTTTTTTAGTCTTTTTATTAGTTGGTAAAATGCTTGTTTGCCGCATGGGCAATATTAGTAGTAGCTGCAACCTTAGACTTATCTGAACATAAACCCAGTGGTCTGCAGGCTGAAGCTGTCCATCTCTTGGAGTTCACCATCGTCCTTTCGGGGGATGGGGGGAAGGAAAACTGAGGGACGTTTGCATAACCAGGTAGCTCCATCGGCTGGTCACATCGATGCCACCACGCGAAGGATAAGGACTCGATCACCCCACAGTCAGAGAGGTACCCACGAACGTTTACAAGTGACTATACCTGGTGAACCCGACGACATCACGCACCGCCCAGCACAGCAGATGGCGCAGCAGGACCAGCGACTCGTCCATCCGCTCCGAGACCATGACCAAGTGGAAGCGTTGGTCCAGGTCCTCGATGGCGTGCTTCAGTTCCTCGTCAGGGAGAGAAGGCGGGTAGCCCAGGTCGAAGAGCATTTGATTCCTGCCGTGTCTCATCTTGTGTCGACGCAGTGCCAGCAACTCCTGAGGCGAGAGAGGGACGAGAGTTATAGAGCTGTCAGAAAATCATCATCACCATTCTAACCCATTTTTTTCCCACCTAAAGATGGGGTGGCGTAGGATCCAAAAACGAGTCAGGAAGAAGTACGAACATTTCTGTCTCCTCAGTGCAAATGACAATATATCATCAGCTCTTTGTTATACACTGTAAATCTTTGTGCGATAATTATCTCTGACGGCAAGGACTAGTGAATTCCAGTCAATTATTCGTGCCTCTGTGAAATGCCGTACGTTACAGTGCAAACTAACCTGGTGAAGAGAGTGATAACTGAGCATAACATGAGCCTTACAACCTTCTGATGTTCATAATGTCCCCGTTATCTCACATACTGAACAAGCATCGTGTACTGTGCTTTAATTTTTCTTTGAGGTTTTTCCAGTCTCTCATTTCATCATGATTTTCGAGGAGTTACATGATTAGCCCTGTCACCTAAGCTCAATATCATCACCTGGCGGCAACAAAAATTTATAAAAATCTTCATCATGTGGTTATAGTTAAGATAATATAATGCAATAAGGAACATCGGGGGAGGAAATTGATGAGATTTATATGAAGATTTTAGTCCTGTCAAAACAGCATCTAACCTTCAGAGGCTTGCGGCTGAATTCAGAGAGGTTGAAGCCATAGGTTCTGTTGAGACCGTAGTAACTGAAGAGACTTTCGTAGAGCGAGGCGGGTTCCCTCACGATGGTCACCCAGAGAGTGTCGTTGTGCAGGATGGCGCTGTTCTGCGGGGGGTTAAGGCGCGAGTGCAGCACAAACAGGTCCACCTTCTTACTTCTGGGCATCAGGGACCCCGCCAGCATCCCGGCCTGGCCAAAGGAAACAGGACTCTCATGTTGGTGTCACTGAAACGTGTAACTGTTCTAATGAGTCCACTTTACACTTACGGCATGTCCATTACTTTTCTCCCTTAAACATCACATCATAGAGAATCATTTACAGGGGGCACATTCCAAACCTATACATAAATAAATAAATAAAAATAAAGGATTTTTTGAAACTGACCATACGTTGTTCAATAAAATAATTTTCAGCACACTGTCGAGAATGTCACAAATTCACTTAAGTACATGGGAAAAGGGAAATGAATATCTACAGATGAATGTCCTCACTGTTAATCATTTTTGTCAACGCTTCACTGATGCTCTATATCCACCTCACTAAAAAAAATTATCTCCACTTGTAAAATAATAAGTAGTTTGTCCTATACTCATTACGGCAACTTTTAAATGGAACTTCATAAGCAGAACATGCTAACCAACAACAAATGATAACAATCTGTGTGTAAAAAAATGAAAGCAAAAAAAAAATGATAATTGAAAAAAGGAACCAATGTTAACAGCGTGCATAACGTTCCTGTCAGACCTACTATGCCTTAAAAGAAGTCAAAGCAATCTCTCTCTCTCTCTCTCTCTCTCTCTCTCTCTCTCTCACCCGGAAGAGCTGTGGGTGACCGAGGTAATGACCACTAGGGGGCAGGGCGAAGGTCAGGTTGCTGTTGTACCCGTAGCGGAGGATGATATTCTGATGGATAAAGCCAGATATTAAAGATCATATTGTAAGTGGCATGGGAGGCTTCGCAACACCCTTCCCTGAGCGATTTATCCCTCACATTACTCATTAGTCACCCTTTTGTATGGTGTTAATGATATACAGCATATCACTCGTGTGTTCTGGAGACGGCATAGTGTTATCAGTATCTATCCCACAAGATCACTCAATTCCCTACTCCCACTGCCTCAGTCACGTCCACACTAGCCGCATCATTCACCCATTCCCCACTCCCACTGCCTCAGTCACGCCCACACTAGCCGACAGAACCGTCCCCACACACAAAATTCCTTACTGACTCACCTGGACGGTACTCGAGGCACATTTGTGAGTCTTAAGGAACATGACGTGTTTGGCGGGGGAACACTCGCTCACATCTTCCCTGCCTCTCACCGTCTCGCTTCTGTCGGGAGAAAGGAAGAGGGAAAGGAAGGCTTTTATTTATTCCTGTCGACTGTACCTGATCTTCAAATCTTCAAAGCAGACTCTCATTTTTTCGTTGTCCCAGAATTTCCATATAACACGACTCCCAATTGTCCTTAGAGGGTGAACTGGGACGAGGAGGAACAAATTGCGTCCAACAGTCTGGTCAGTGCATGGATCAAACTCGCTTTCTTGCAGGTGGTAATCAAGTGGGTTACTGATGTGATTCTCGGCATGGAAGGACCAGAGTTCGATCCCACTGAGTAACATATACCAAATTCTGTGTTTCTGTAAATTGTAGTGGGTCTAGCTAAATGATATGCAAAACTCTTCACATTGATCGGACGAAAGAGCTATTTGTTTATTCCCTGTCACTACAAAGACTCGTAATTAAAACCTCTGTGCAAGGATTTCTAAGCTCAATCGTTTATAATTTACAAAAGAATTCCAAGTTCAGCCGTAAATAATCTACAAAGGGACTCTAAGCTCACACGTGTAAACGAGTAATTTACAGTGCAGACAGTACATTAATTAGTGAGTGGAAAAGGGAGGTGGTTGGGTAAGGGGAGTGGAGAGAATGATAGGTTTTGCTCAGCTGTGTACATAAACTATACAGCAACACAGTACCTGGGTTGGTATCGGAGTAAGAGGAAGGGGGTGGCGGGGAAGATTTTGAGCAGTGAGAGGCTGATAAGGCACCCAATTGTCAGAAGTGTTGCGCACATCAAGACACGCCTCAACACTCGCCCCTGCAACACACACGTATTAGTACACACACACACACATATATATATATGAAAAGATAGGACAAAATAATGTGCCATTTCAACGCGCGCGCGCACACACACACACACACACACACATCTGAACTGCAAGTAACGTTTGAACACGTCACAAATAAGTTACATATGAGCCATGGTTTGAGTTTAGTGTTCACATAATGCCACTCAGGGATAGACGACTGGTCACTCTTGCCTTAAATAGCTGGAGTAAGGCACCTAGCCCCAGGCCCCTACTCTCCTGCTGGGGCAATAAAGGTCTAAATGATACCCAGATACAAAGACAGAATGTTGGTATTAGCAAACCCACCGAGACATTCCTCTGCTGCTTCACCAGTAAGTTCATCTCTGCAGTTCCCTCCTTCGTGACCTGCTTGGGGCGAAAATGAAAATAAAATAAGAAAGCTGCTTTATTAACCCCCGTAATGTTGTGTAGGTAAAAACAAATGAATAAATAAATCAATAAAGTTGGGGCATTAGTCAGCCGTACCTTTGAGTAAATGGAAATTCGAAAATACCTCTTCACCCGTGCTTCTCTTTGAAACTCGCTCCAGATTAGTTTCCCGCCAAACTTCAACCTATAGCAATTCAAGACCAACTGTTACAGATTTTTTCATGAATGGTTGATAGCTGTAATCTGGTGTAGGGATTTATTTTATATATTTAATTTGTTTTTCCTTCTTCAGAAAAATATAAAGTAACCTTTGTGTTCGGTGATGCCTTTTTTGTTTATTTTTCATTTTTTTATTCATGTGGTACACCTCCCAGATAATTTTATTCACTGAGATACACTTAATGACCACAAAGGGCTAGATATCGCCGTCATTAACTTGCTTCCTACTATACTCTGTTTACTTTAACTTGGCCTAAAATTGCCATCTCTTCAATCTTGAATGCTGAGTTGTAGCAGGAGATTAAATGTTCGAGTATGATGCTAGTCACGAAGAACAGCTATGGGAAGAATGTTGAGCCACAGTAGTGACTTTTTCTGATGCAGAGTTACGGAAAACGAGGTATAAAAAAGGGCGAAAATCCCTGTCAGGTTAAAGTGAAAGAATAGTTTACAGTGAAAGAGGGTTTGCTGTTAAGGAAGTGATAAGAAATGGGTGAAAATGACGACAGCAGAATATTACCAGTGTCTAAATGTGAAATGAGCGATGAAGAGAAGAGGAAGAATTTTGGGTAGACTCCCTGTTGGCTGTGAGGAAATTACCTGTGGGAAAAAAAAGTGGGACTGTTTAAGTAAAAAGGTAGGGACCGTGAGTCGCACTCGATGATGGTTGTATGCTTTAGTTAAATTGCAGAAACAGTGAAGTCCACTCGACGCTAATTGATATGTTTAGGAAAACTGTGGAATCCCCATTTGTGGAATGTCGCATTTGTGTAATCTTTAAATATCAAAGTTACTGGGAAAAAATGCGATGCGTAAGTAGATTCTTCACAGTCATTCTCAGATATAAATGATGAAAAGATAGTCCAAACCACACTTCTTGTACCAACCTCCTTGCCAGTCTCCTCCCACGCCGCAGTTGTGACTCGGCACACTGACAAATTGCAGAATCCACCTGTGAAGCACGTCCGCGGCACAAATGTGGAACGACACAATTTTTCTTTAAGCATTCATCCTTGACTGAGGGAGCTGGGGTGAAGCAGGTGGACTCTATAGCAGGTGTGGGGTGTGATTAAGATGGTGTCAGCGCAGTCCACTTGTCGAGAGCTCAAGGGAGTGTCAGGTGTTCAGTTTATTTGCTTTCTCAGGCTTCTGTGGTACACTCTCAGGTAATAAAAGCACCTGAAATTAGCTGGAATATACTAGACTTGTTCCAGCAATGAGGGGGTTATCGCTGACAGTATTAACAATCTCAGACTTCCTTGTTTCACTCTCAACCAGAGACACCTAGGCAAGATTTCTGGCTATTCTCTCGTGGTGGTAGGGAAAGGCGATAATCCAGCTCACGTTTTCGTTTTGAGCGCTGACGAGGAGCCTGCGCGTGGTAGCGTTGTGTACCCTGGGTGGAGCAACTGCGGCGTCCACCTGGGAGTCAGCCCTCTTCATTTTCCCCCAGCACCTCGCCGTGGGAAGGACTCTGATCCAACCCTTGTGAGGCGTGTCTACCATCATAAAGGGGGACCGGATCCTTAAGTACTTGATTCCCTCAGACGATTTTCTCAGCTTTTGTTAGACTTCATGTAATTCAGGGACTTATGAACACTTCCTTATCTCTCCGTGTCAGTCTCCCCAAAATAAAATAAATCAGGAGACAGCAAAAATAAGGTGAAAAATATTTCATAAGGAGTATGTAAATTTATCCATGGTGCTTTCAGAGGATTTTATTGAGCTTTGGGGAACCTTTCGAACTAGAAGAGTCAGATTTTTCACTGACCGGTTCTGCCCTAAGTTGAATATATGCTTCCAGCCACTAAAGTCAGTAAGAATTAAGCTGAGCCGTTCCCACAACACACAAGAATTTTCCAGCTAGTGTCAAGGGTCGTGCAATATATGGACCACCCTGTACACTAGAGGTCAGTAGTATGGACCCACTTTTGGCAGAACAACTATGAAAATCTTACATAAAATTCTAAACAGTTTATTGGACTCCGATGATCTCACCCTTAATAAACGCCTTCGGTGCGAGGGGCTAGTCTAGAAAAAAAATATATACTTTGGTAAGAACAAGAGACTTATTAATATACATCACTAATTTCAAAGAGTTATTCAATTAATTTACCTCGAAGTCAGCACTATAGACAGTTTGTATTCATCTGACGGAACTGAGCAACTCCCACACCACGAGTACTAAATCGTGGGTGTGTGAAATGCGATGACCCTTCTTTAAGTGTGTATGAGTTTCCTTGGTTAACAGTCGTAAGCCCTTCAGTCTGACAACACAGCCATCAACTGTGCTAAAAGGGGTAAGGACTGTCAGGTAATGGCAAATACACTGCAGGGATTTTAGGATGAAGTGGGGGTGAGTTAAGAGAGGAGGTGGCTTAAGAGGAAGAAGATTCAACCTACCTTACCGCTCACAACACCAACACTGACTCTTATGCAGTACAGTTCACTTCCTTCCCCCCACCTTTACTTCCCCGCGCCACACTCCTGCCTTCTCCGTCACCACACATTCACTACCGCTCCCTCACCACACTGTTACCACCCTCCTCAGCACACTACCACTATCGTACTACCACCCCCTCATCACACTACCACCCCCCTACCATCACCCTCTCACCACACTTCCATCACCCCCCTCACCACACCACCACCACCACCTTCCCCACCACACTACCACCAAGATCACAGGGAAGGTTCAAATGTCAAGATTTGGGAGCAAAGTTAGTGAAAAAGACTTTGATCTTATTTAAA
>JAGKTI010001709.1:66068-78476 GCA_018397915.1 Birgus latro
GTACACCTTATATCCAGTGGCGTAGGTACTGAGAGGAGCTGGAGGGGCCCGGACCTCCCACTCAGACCCCTGTCCCTACCCCCGATTGATCCCTCACTTGAAATTTTGGATGATTTAATATGTGAACCACGTGTAGCATTATGCCCCCCAAATTGAGCTTGGCTTCACTTAGGTCCCCCTCCCCCATCCGTTGAGGCGTGGGTTTATAAATGCTTCAGAAGCTGTTTTCTTTTTAACGTTACAGTTGATATACTTGTGTCACCCTATGAGGAACAACTGAAAACTTTGGGTGCATTATCCTTCACAGAAAATTACGCCTGGTTGCCGATGGAGAGGAGAGCATAAATATTTTTAAGTATCACCCGCTATTTGTATAACTCATTTTTCCTCGTCCACAAAAACAGCCATTAAAAGCCCACGACACTTGCTGTTTTTGACTCATCTGTAATTCCTACGTACTTGCCTATGAACCCGTTTATATTACTCTGCCTTGTATCATTTCCCTGCTGTATAAACAATCAGTATGCCACTCTGTATTAGCCATTTTGCGTTTCATCACCACCACCACCACCACCACCACCACCACCACCACCACAACTCCCTTTTCCCACCCAAGAAAGCGGTGTCCAAAGGTTACGGAAAAAAGCTGTAGAGGGAGAATTAATTAATCAGTACCATGTCCAGTTACTGTCCCACACTCTCATTCACTCACCAATCAGTCCCTCGGAATCCTAGCTCTACCTCACAAGCACAACTTTCCACACGTCTGTATTTTGCCTGTCTGCTAGCGTCAGGTCACTCGGTTTTTGTGACTGCTTGCCATATTCTGCTGATCTCTGCTTCGTCTTCGGGGTCATCGTTCTCCCGAGAGTTAGGACATACGGGAAGGATTATAGAATTAGATGTATATATGTATCTGTGTATGTATATCATCATCATCATCATGATCACCTAGCTTCTTTTTCTCTTACCTGCATGTGAGGTGAGGAACGTGAGCCTGTAAGGTGGTGTGAAGGATGTTCGGCAAGACGTAATGAATACAGATCATAGGTTCAAGTTAAAATAGTTTATTAAGTTTCATATTGTGCCAACATTTACACACGACACAAACACACAGTGCGTAATGTTTTGAGCCTAGTCTTTAGTACTCTTGTTGGTCGTCTTTATGCAAAAAACAATAATTACGGTACTAGAGAGCACAGGTACACGTTGAACAAAAGAAACTGAGTACATTTGAACCCCTTCAGCCCAATTACCTGATTTCATTAGTCTGTTGCTGTATCTAGACGATTTTATTCAGCACCATAGAAGGTTCTCGATCTGGAGGGGTTACACATGGCTCATTCTGACTCCTTAACAACTTGGCACATCTTCTAACTTAGCTACCCCTCGTAACTTGTCAGCCCTCCTAATTTGACAACCCTCCTAACTTGGCTATTTTCTTAAGCTGAATAAAATCGTCTGGCAGTAGCAAGAACAAAGAAAATCGTCCTCGAGTTGAACTAAGAGACTTTTCAAACTAGAGAAGGTAGATGAAATGACCTTCATTGACCCCATCATTACAAGAGGTCAATTATCGGTCAAATGAAATCGTCTGAATGCAACAAGAAAAATTTGAAACAGTACAGTCAGGGAAATAACTATGTGTGTGTGCGTGCTTGTGTGTGTGTGTGTGTGTGTGTGTGTGTGTGTGTGTGTGCGTGCGTGCAGTGGGTATCAAAAGTCCTGTCGCCTCCTCTCTCTCTCTCTCTCTCTTGAAAATCAGTGTGGTTGACCTGCAGCAAACGACGCTCATGACACTGATGTGGGGTCAAGTGAGGTCAACAGAATCGGTCGCTGCGGAGAGAGAGAGAGAGAGAGGACAGGACTCTTGACGCCGACTGTACGTAGCAGTGCAGACGGTCACACACGATAATAGGGAAGAAACTTGACACTTTATTTACATTTGGCTGGAGTACATATCAATAAAGTATAGTGCACAGAGAGTAAGGTGTACTTTTTTGGGGGTACCTTCAGTCCCATAACTTTTTTTTTTTGTTCAAGTTACATCAGATTTTTTTTTTTCATCAGATTTTGACCTGTGTTCTCGCTGGGTAATGAAGATCACTAACACCTCTTCCTCAGCGATTCATTTTTGGATACGGCTGGTTAATATCCTTTTGTACGTTATTTATGCGGAATATGGCGATGCTGGAAGGATTTTTATGACACAGAATTTGACTGTAAGGTGGAATAAGCAAAATAAATCGCCTAGGAAAAAATGTTAGGGAATTTCCTCAACCGACATGAATACGGGCCCCTTCATCTCGAAAAATCCCTGCTGAGGCAATCAAAATCCTCTGGAGATAAGAAGAATTAAAATGAAAAATTCACCAATGGACTGAACAGGTTAATTACGTTTTATCGAGAAATGCTTCACCGTAGAGAAATTAAAACTGTCAGTGGAAACAGAAAGGAAAATTAATCTGTATCTCAAGAACTCCAGATCATGTTTGTGTGAAAGAATACGTATATTTTCGTTAATGAATTTCCTGGATCAGCTTTCCCGGCATCCATTTTCCTGACCCTCTGACCTTCACTTTTACGGGAATAAATTGGAGACCTGAAGATCATTTTAACCCCAACAAAATAAATAAATAAATAAAAAGATATGAAATAAGATGCTTCATTTTTCTTCTTGCTTCCTACAGACGATTTTTCTCAGCTTTCTGGAGACATGGGGTGGTAGAGGGGTTAGTGAAGGCTATATCTACTCCACCACCTAAAAGAATCTATCAGAGTTTAGAAAAAATCGTCTGGATAGAGCGAAATTAAGGACGTCCTCGGCCAGACGGGGTTAATGAGACTTAGGGTCGTACGCTTAAACTTGAAATTGGGAAGTGGGATTCAGACTCCTTATTTTAGACGATTTTTAGACGATTTTTTGAACAACATGAGAGTGATGGAATATATCTGGCCTTCCTAGGTGACTGGTGAGTGCATTTTGTAATATGAAATACAGAATTCACACTCCCTATTTTGGGCGATGATTTTTGTAACACGTGATGATGATGAAACGTGTATTGACTTCCTGAATGGTTGCTGACTGCATTCTGTAATTTGGGATGCAGGCTAACCATACCTGATAATCATAGGTATTCCATAAATCACTTAAAAATATGGGGTCTGCATTCCACTTTGCGGTTTAAGGATTGGGATTCCGACCTTCCATCCTTTAAATTCGAGGGCTAATCTGTTACCTTAATCAACCCTTAAATTTTAAGACTTATCTGTTGTCATGATCATCCATTAAATTTTAGGACTTATCTCGTTCGCGTTACCTGAAGACGACTTTATTAGGGAAAGACATCCACCTGTATGAAAATGTTAGCGAAAAAGGCAATGTTTTACCCTTCCAGCTCCAAAAGTCTCCCTCAGGCTGAATAAAATCGTCTGGAATCGAGAATAAAGCAGAATGGATCGGGCTGAAGGGGTTAACGATTCAAGGAGCAATGACACCAGTAACTATGAATGCCTTACTTCTTTCTTAAGTAACAAAGTAAGTAATTATCCGTGACACCGTCCAATATCCAATGAGGTTATTAATTCTTCTTGCTGCCTCCAGACGATTTTATTCAGCTTACCTTGTCCCGTATTCTCAGTGGTTAATGGAGCTCCCTAATACCTCTTCCTAAGCGACTTATTTTGTTTATTACACCTTGCTATCCTCATTATGTTATTATAAGTCATTTTAAGAGCACCCTACTCTTGATAATTAACGTACAATATTACATTAGCCGGCCGTACTCAAAAATAAATCGCTAAGGCAATGGAAATACGGGCCCTTCTGTAGCTGTATTTAATACCTATCAAGATTTTGTCTATCCTAAGCTGAAAAAAAATCGTCTGGAGGAAGAAAAAATATATAAGAAAAATGCGTCATGGGACTGAAGGGGTTTAGCCATATCGTAGGTGGCACGGGAGGCTTCGAATCGCCTTTCCAGTAGCGATTTATTTTGCATATTCTCCTGTAAGCCATTCACATACTATTAATATCGAGTTTGCGTCGCCCACAAAATCAAACTGCAGAATGAGTCGCTAAGGAAAAGGTGCTAGGAAATCACCGAAGCCACTTAGATGCCAAAACAGCAGAGCAAAACAAGCAAGTGCCCTGCCACGCAAATATAAAAATTAGACCAAATATTGAATTTATTGCGGTGCGTCACACTAAACGTCACATGATGTATGAGTGTTGTTACTACCGCTCAGAAGCCTCGTCATGGAGAGAGAGAGAGAGAGAGAGAGAGAGAGAGGGGGGGGGACTAATGTGAATGGGAAAGGAAAACGGAAATAGTGAAAATAAGCAGTGTGAGTAAAATTATATGCATTACTTTATTATTATTATTATTATTATTATTATTATTATCCATCCTCCCCATCAGCCTTCCAAACCCTCCTTCCATCCTGCCCATCCTCTCTCCCACTCCAAGCCCGACAAGGAACAAAACACCGTCTATAACAGAAACAGTAGCGAGAACTGCATCGAGAGAAAGGTCCATCATCCTTGTTTGTATTCATTGCCTCGTGTGGACAATAGGCATTAGTGTAAACCTTCTTCTATATTTATCTTTTTTTTTTTTTCCGTCTGCACAATTCACGGCGCTGCAAAACGGAAGCTAAAATTATTGAAAACTGAATCTAATCCCCACATTAAATTTCAAAGTTACTCCTCGACGGAACGAAATCGTCTGAGCAAAGCAAAAGTATACGAAATAATCCTCTGTAAAGGCAATATAAAAGTAAGAACCACACCGAAAGTAAACCTATTTCCCCAATTACGTTCGTATTCATTAACACCTCAGCCGGAGTGCGGTGATAACTCCACAAACGGCCTTCCTACAACCCGCCGTAAGGGTGAAAGTGGCTAAGAATCCCTAGGCCCCGAGACTCCACCAAGCCTCTCATTGTTTCAAAGGCCCAAGATAAACAAAGAGAAACAGCTGCGACTGAAACTGGAGGAAATGGTTGTTGGCTCCCCCCGTCACTACACGGGACGAGCTGTAGTCCTCTATGAGCCGTGTTCTCTTTATACAGTATCGTACTCTGTGACGGGGCGGATCCTTAGTTAAGACAGATTAATGCCTATTGACTGCACGTGGCTCATCAAAAGGATAACAGTTATGGGTTAGGATTTGAGGAGGAGAAATTCTGTGACCTCTTCCTCCCTTCCAACACTTAGTAAAAGGGGGATCCAATATTTCTTTACTAATGGCGAAACTCTATCAGCGGGGAAGACTTCGCCTAATATTTACCTCTTGTACTTCTCTTATCATCACATGACTCCTATTCCTAAGCTGAGACAGGCTTGGTACGTTTCAGGGCCCGTAGTTGATGCTCTTTGATGTGGTGTGTCGGGGAGGAAGGTGACGGACATGACTACGTGTGATGCATTGGCAGTGGAATAACAGAAGAGCGTTTGTATCTGAGTGTAATGGAAAATATACCCAATTTATTCCTCGCATGACTTCTACTTACTCAGTG
Organism: Birgus latro; assembly: GCA_018397915.1. Lineage (NCBI taxonomy): Eukaryota > Metazoa > Arthropoda > Malacostraca > Decapoda > Coenobitidae > Birgus > Birgus latro. The sequence goes on from JAGKTI010001709.1 coordinate 71,589, forward strand.
GCGAGTGGTGAAAGGTGTGGAATAAGAAAGTCCATGGAGAACAGAGTTAAGGAGAGTATATTTAGAGTGTATGGTCGTACTCAGAGAATGGTTATAAACTGGGCGGTGAAAAGGGAAAACGTGAGTGGGTTTGGAATTGGGAGGAAGCGTGGTAGGCCAAGAAGGCGGATGGATATGGTAAATACGTGTGTGAGAAAGAGCGGTATGGAAGCTCATGAAACAAGCTAGGAAACTGACTGAGAAGGCTGGGTGAATTGTGCATGAAGGAGTGTGTGAGAAGAGTTTGGCATCCCTTCTTTAATTTGACAGTCGTCGGGTTAACATTGTGTGATAGGTATTATGAAACTACGTGCAGACGTGTATCAGTGAAGTGGAACCAAGATTTCGGGTGCTTGGATGGTGAATGAATGGGTGTGTGGAATATTTCTGTAGGGACGATGTTGGTTAGTTCTCTCACTAACTCACCTCTCCTGCAGGTGGTAAAGAGAGACGAAATGAGAAATCCCACCTCTTTTTTTGTAGTGCAGGGATGAATGAAGACTATACCTAACCCCTCGAGTTTGAAAAGTCTCTCCTGAGCTGAATTTCTCGTCTGAAGATAGCGACAAAAATGTAAAAGAAGTTTTCGCACTGAATAGATGAAGGCTGGTAGGAGGAAGGTGAAGTGGGATGGGTTCTGGCAGTGAAAAGTGTAATTCGGCGAAGCAGATGTAAACAATGGACAAAGTGCACAGCTAGGCGAAAGGGGGTTACGTAGGGCTGGGAGAAGGGGCGGGGGCGATGTTATACAAGACTGGAGAGTTGAGGGAGCTTCAACTCTGGATGCGGTAGTGACACGGAAGCCAAGGAACGTGGATATGAGCCCCGGGGATGTGGAATTACTGTACAAAGAGAAGGAGTGAGAAGAAGCCAGAGCTGCCATACAGAAAACAAGAATGGGAAGATGACGGAGCTTCAAATCTAGACGCGGTAGCAAAAAGGAAGGAGACACGTGGATACAGTACTAGCCCCATGGGTGTGGAGAAGCTCGGAACCCTGGGATATATGATGACGTCTTCTATACGTTGTCCTTGTTACCACTAGACAATTTTACTCAGCTTAGGAGTGACTTTTGGAGCTGGAGTGTTCAGAGTTTCATTTTCCCTTCACAAGTGGGGTAATTTCCTAAGATGAATAAAATCGTCCGGATGCAGCAAGAATAACTAATGAAAGACGTCGCCGGATACAAGGGGGAAAGAGCGTTTGGCAACATTACTAGACGAGGACATAATAAACAATAAATGCAGCGAGGAGGAGCCAGGCTTGGACGGAGAGGGGCCGAGTGTGGGGGCTGCAGCAAGGCGAGATGAACCGGGTGGGGCGAGGCAGAACGAGACGAACCAAGCAGAGCAGGAGCAGGAGACAGTTTCCAAGACAGCAAAGCACACCTGCAAAGATAAAGCCAGTGAGAGGTCGGCCGTGTTAGCAAAAATGAGTTGGCGAGGCTGTGGACAAGCCCCCAGTTTTTTCTCGATAATTTCTAAAGCATGTGATGATGATACAGAATGTATGAATTTACTGTAACGTTGCTGACCTCACTCTGTACTGGGTGATGGAGACTGGATTCATCCGCACACTTTTGAGTGACATGATACTGATGAATTCTGTTTCACTTCCTGTGAGACGGTCTTACCATTTCTTTCATAATATACTAAGCCTTTTACTGACTCGTTATAGTCACTTATGACAGGTGGAGTATTCAGCGATAAATGTTACCTTTGAAAATATACTGATAGCCTTTACGATGTCATGAAAACATTTTGTAGTCCATACGGTCTTAATTCATAGGCATTTGAGCTAAGGATAATTAGTAAGAACTCTGAACAGCGATATACCACATCCCTAATGATAAGGTGAAGTGTTTTGCCGTGGACCCCTCACCTCGCCATGGAGGGGTAGAGCCAGGTGAGGTAGTGGTGGGGGTGTGAGGGATGGAGGGGAGGGGGCTACCTCAGGAGTGCCACCACTACGCTCACAGCAACGCCGCTCCTCAACACTGACACACTCGCTGCACCTGCGCCAAACATCAACATCAGTATAAACATTCCGGCGTGTGGTTAAGGCAGGAAGCTTCACACGCAAGGATATCTCTCTTCCACACCTCCACACGCGATATACCTGCAACCACACAAGCCAGGTATTCACATCTGTATATCATTTAGCCACATAAGTATACTATCTGGGCAGGTAGTGATAGTATACTGCCTCAAGAACATCGTAAGCATACTGACAACAACGCCGGCCCTCCATACCGACAAAACATTAACATCAGTCGAACATTTGGACAAGTGGTGATTTTAGGGAGTCTTAGTTCTGCACCGGATACCAAACATCAACATCATTATATGTTCTGGGAAGACGGTGATGTTATTCCTCCTAGCGTTCAATAATCAGGTGAAATTCTCAGGTGTCAGGAGGTTTTGATAGCCTCGTCCAAAATACAGTTCATACCCACCTTCCTTCCTTTCAATCTATGTTCTCCTGTCTATCACTCCCCCACAAGCTGTTAATATCCTACACATCCAGGCGTAAGAAAACATTGCACACAGGAACGCACATCATATTTCAGTTTATAAAATGGGAGACTCCACACGCGTTTAATGTATATGAAAACACCATCACGCCCCTGCACCGTACTCAAGCTTTAAAATCTGCATAGCATTTTGTGACATCAGGAATTTGGCCACACTACTGACTCCAAATTCCCCTTAACCCCGACTCACCCGCGAAGATGCTGTGACTCTCCGGCCTTTGAACGGGGCCCTTGAGTCTGGCCTGTGTGAAGATGGTTTTCTCTCGGTAGTAGACTGCGGCGATGGTGGCGGTGCAGCGTAGTTTGAGGTGGCCGCTCTGTAGGTGCCCCACGTCTGCGCGGAAGTGGAGGCCCAGAATGGAGGTCTCTAGGCCCTCCGGGGTGGGCACGGGGGCGTAGTCAATCAGGGCAGTGCTGTCCGCCTGAAAGAATGAGAAGATAAAGGTTTGAATTCACATCAATACTCTGCATGAGTCCTTGAGGCAAGTTGTGTGAATAATTTTTTACCAGTTTTGGCTTTCGCTGTTTATCTCTTGCTAATATCGACATTGACTGCATACATAAACTACAAGGAAGAAGAATGTATAAGTTATAGAAATAAGCCAGTCAGGAAGAAGTGCCAAGATGTCTCCTTAATCGACTAGAATACGCTGCTATGAGACACACGACCGACGCTGCACAGTGGAGGACAAAGGAAGGCTTCTCTTAACTTTCTTCACTCTGACCTATTGCGAGCCAGCCAGTTTCAATCACAGCCCAGCGAATTTAAGAACTTCCTCTATTTGGTTCTCTGTCTACCTCGTCCTCTTACTCTAACTCGGAGCGGCCATTCTCTTACTTTTATTACCTCGGCTTGTGTTTTTACCAGTGGGTCTGTTTGTCTGGCCAGCGGGTTACAGAGAACTAAATGGAAGGATCGTGATGAGTTTTGTGGGGATGTCTCTCTTGATCTGCGGATTAAAATTATCAAACGTTTTGGGTTACGTCAAAGGAAACTGTGAGAATTACCAGCTCAGGGTGTAGTGGCCGGGCTGAGCATTAAATTGAGTGGCCCAATACCATACCATACCATTCCCCTCCACACCACACCCATCAACCATACCATTACCATACTACCTTACACCATACACAACTATTACCACTACCACCATATCCCTCCACACTACCCCTCTCCCATCACCATGCCACACAACACAAACACACCTCTACCGCCCCAGTAAATCGCACATCATAGCTTATTACACTCTATCACCCCACCACACCGCACAACCACACAAAACAAACACTCCACCACATCATGCAACTCAGCATACTTACTCCTCGCCATACCGCATCATGCACGCACCCGACCCCACCCACACCACACTCTACCATAACACACCACACTCCCACCACCTACCTACCTTCCCTTGTTGATATGCCACAAGAGGACTGTTGCACCCACCTTACAGCGCTCGAACACCAAACTCTAGTGCGCCAAACCATATACCATCCCACCCACCGCATCTCTACATCACATCACGCTAACTTATCACCATCCCACATCCCTCCACGTCACACCACACTACCACACCATACCAGCACATCACACCACACCTGTTCCTCGTTGATATGCCACATGAGGGCCGCTGCAGGCTTGGAAGGGGACGATGTGCAGTTGACTTGTACCGGGTCACCCACGTAGTACCGCGGTCTAGCGCCGATGATGTCAGGGTCACTCTCAGGGATGTCTGGGGAGGTAAAGATGTCTGGGGTGAGTCCTGGGGAGGTAAAGATGTCTGGGGTGAGTCCCGGGGAGGTAAAGATGTCTGGGGTGAGTCCTGGGGGTGTAGGGAAGATAAAGATGCCTAGGTTTAGTCCTGTGCTGTAAGGGAGGTAAGATATTTGGGGATGGTCCAGGAGGTGTAAGGAAGTTTGGAACTGTTTGAGAATATATGGGTGTCTGTGGATATCAGGGGTTACTCACGGGGATGTACGAGGGATGTAACATGAATGGGGAGTAAGATGTCTGGGAACGATGATTTTAAAGTCACTACTGGGGATATATCTGAGGATTTTAAGATACTAGGGTCCTTTACTGCGAGGTCAGAGGTTGTGAGGGTATCTGCGTTACTCTTGGTTTTATCTGAGAGAAAAGGATATCAGTGTCACTTTCCGAAAGATCTGGGGGAGTGAAAGGATATTAGGGGTCAGTTCTGGGGATGTGTGGGGTTACTCTGAAGGATATATGGGGATGTGTAAGGATGTTTAGAGTCCTGGGAAAATGTGACGCTATTCCCGGGGACAGCTGTGGGTGTTAGAACGTTAGGTTTTAGATTTGGTGGTGTGTTTGTGGGATTACCTCTTGTACTTGTGGGATTACTCTTGAAGATTCTGGGGTACTGGAAGCATAAAGATGGGTGGATTCCTATCTGTTAAGCTGGAATAAAACCTGAATGATTTAACTTGCAGTCAAAACGTCAACTATCATATATTTTTTCCCTCCTAAATTTCTCCTCAACAGGGTAATATTTTCTGACGTTAGCAGGAAAAAATGCAAAATGGGAAATTCGAACTAAAAGTATAAATACACCTGACTTGGACCTCGTTGCGTTTTAATGATTAATTGATGTCACAGTCCAATAAATAAATGACCTATAATTATCATATACCTTTAGAAAATTATAATGTTATTCTGGATATACTAAAATTTATACATTTACTTAGGAATAAACAGAAAAAAACACTAAAAATCTGATATAGAATATTATTGTATCATGCCCGATGTATGAAGATTAAAGATTTATTTACTGACCTGAGATTAAATGGGATAATCACTAAAAATTCTACAGTTTATTTAGAAGATTATTATTTTAAGCTGGTTATATAAAAGGATTCTATATTTAAGCAGGATGAATGAGGGAAAAAATTGGTCCTGCAACTCTGTCAAGGAAGAGAATTGTGTAAGCTTAAAAAACATATTCTAGACTAAAAGTAGAGGTATATGAGAGAGAGGGGTGTGAGCTGGGGGGAGAGCAGCGAAATGGGGGGAGGGGACAGGGAGGCGATTTGTTTGTGGCCACCCCTTACTGGATTAAGGTGTCTGGCGATAGAAGGATAGACAGAATAAATGTAATACCTGAACTTCAAAAATCTTAATAAACATTTGGACTGTTCTTAACATGTGATAATTGTTGTAAATGTTTATATATTTCCCTGGGATTAAATACGAAATAAACATTAGTGCTGCATCTCTGGCGGGGGGAGAAATGTGCATGCATAAATATACTAGAGCAACATTTTCCCGCGTTTAGAGAAATACATGGCTGGAGGAGGGGGGGTGTAGGGGGCAGCACTTGTGTACATAAACAATGCTTGCTGCCTCTTTTACACCCATTTACGCAGGCTGTTACGCTTAATGCCGTTAGCTGCACAGAAATATGGCTATCATCATCATTGTCATCACTATCATCATGACTATCAGGAGCAGCAGAATCATCACCATTACTTTCATCATAATTATCATCACATTCACTGTCATCAACTTCCTCCTCATCATCACAATTTCTGTCAACATCATCATCATCATCATCATCATTAGCACCACCACCATCCCCACCATTAACAGCATCATCTCCAATATCATCATCATCATCATCATCATCATCATCGTTTTCTTTACCATATCTTGCTACTCTAAGCTCTATTTAAAGACGTTAATAAAGTACAAACTGAACCTTCTGCTTCAATACATCTGACCCTGAATGGAATTAGCTTCGAAACAGCACAAAAATAAAAACAAAAATGAGTTATAATTTTCATGGGTTTAAAGGAGGCAATATCAAACACCTCCATATCGAAAGGCTTTATCAAAACACACACACACACACACACACACACACACAAACGCGGTCTCTCTCTCTCTCTCTCTCTCTCTCTCTCTCTCTCCAAGTATATTCATAACCTCGTATTCTTATCCAGGTTTTAAGTCTGCTACTGAGTGTTAATTTCCCCAGTTTCGTCACCTCATCAATTACAGCTTAGTTTTCTTTCTACGAATTTATGTCATTAAGTATACGAAAGACCCTAGTGTGTGTGTGTGTGTGTGTGTGTGTGTGTGTGTATACTCGTGTATACTCACGCACAACCAGAAGCTCCCCGGTGCCTGAGTCGGTATGGAAGGACGGGGCCTCGGCGGACACCTCGCATTTGTATTTGCCCGACGTTCTTAGGCTCACCTCCCTCAGTAGCACACGGCGGCTGTTGCTCTTGTCAACCTGGGCGGAAGAAAGAGACAGGTGAGAGAGAGAGAGAGAGAGAGAGAGAGAGAGAGAGAG
>JAGKTI010001710.1:0-17751 GCA_018397915.1 Birgus latro
GAGGACGTGATGGGAAGCGTTAGGAGAAACACGTTAAGGTGGTTTGGGCATGTGGAGAGGATGGAGAGTGAAAGATTGACGAGAAGAGTGTATGTGAGTGAGGTGGAGGGGGCGAGAGGGAGGAGGAGGCCGAGGATGAGATGGAGGGATCGAGTGGAGAGGTATATGAGAGAGGGGGGTGTGAGTTGGGAGCGTGGTAGTGAAATGGCAGGGGACAGAGTGACATGGAGGCGATTTGTTTGTGGCCACCCCGTTCGGGATTGAGGCGTCTGGCAATAGATAGATAGATAGATAGTATATAAATCAATGAACCAAACAGTACTCTGTCCACTTTAACTTGGCATACAAAAGCTATCTCTCTATCTTCAATGCCATATTACCATACTGTAAGAAATTTACAGAAGACAATAATCCTACTTACAAATTGCAGCAGAAAAAATGTGGAGCCATAGAACTGTCTGTTGTTATTCTGTCATGAGCTATAGAAACTAAGATGCACAAGGAAGAAAATCTGTGCCAAGATAAGATGGGCAAACTAGTTAGGTATCCATAACCACTCTTAGATTAAAGAAGCAATTCAAACAAACTCCAGTTTAATCACAACTGTATAGACCTGAAAACAATCCATAATTGGATAAACTATCCCCACACATGAAACTGCTGCATTCTTCTCAAAAACAATTCCATATGTGGGGGTAATGCTTCCATCTGAACAATTCACAGGTCTGTAAAACCACAACACACAAGTCCATACAGTACTCCCACTGGCTACTGAGGCTCCCTGCTACCTCTTCCTTGTTTCTATATATGACATGTTAAGCCTTTCAAACCCCTGTCATATTCTTTATTTTTGCTATCCTCAAATGACTGTATTCAGTTTAGGAGAGAATCTGAAGGGAAGAGTGAAGGCTATATCAAATACTTCCACTTTGAAAAGCTTCTTAACCTGAATAAAACTGTCCAGCAGTAGGAGGGGAACATGGAAACAAATGGGTTGACAATCTGTTGTATGCTATTTATGCAATCCATGTTAGTGTTTAAAAGATATAAAAAAACACATAAGAACAGAAGGTCATAGTTGTTGCTGTGCCCCAAGGCTTATCTGAAATTTGAACTGTGTGGGATGCAAGCTGAAGTTACCATTTTCTTGCAATGGGGATGGAGTTGAAGGATGAATGTACAATTGGACAGCAGAGCCAACTACTATATGAGAGAGGGACATGCAAGTTGAGGGAAAGGGAAGCAAAATGGCAAGGGACAGGGCAACATGGAGGCAATCTGTCTGTGACTATCCCCTTATGGGATTGAGGTGTCTGGATGTAGACACACAGATAGATAAAGCCAACTGGTTATTCAGTGCCATAATAGGAGGGTGTCCTTCTTTAGCACAAGGCACAGTAGGCATAATAAATAACAAAGGAAGAGATGATATAAAGTCTCTGAAGCTTAAGGAAATATGGGCTAAAATCCACAACCTCACTCCCACAATAAAGTCATGATTGATGACACTGGAGCTGTTCTGACCTTGGTGGGATTCTGCTTGGGGTAGAGCCAGTGTCATCCAGGAAGGAGCCGTCAGCTGAGATGCATGGAAGGTCACCCACCGAGGATCTTCTCTTGCTGTTGTCAGGAAAGATGACGTGCGGTGATTATGACACGATACTAAAATGTATACATCTTTTACTCAGCTATAAATGCCTCTGCCTCTCTAACCATCTACTAACTGAAATCCCTACACTACATTCAGCATGCCCTTTATATTTTGCAGACAAGTACATACACACAAATATGTATCATGGGAAGAGTTAAACTTACATGAATGAAGTGCCTACTACTGTAGCAGTAAGGGTAAAAACACATGTAATATTAATATATTGATACATCTCAATACAGTACTTCAACATTAATATACAGACCAAATCTGACAAACACAAATATGTCAATAATTATTTTCAAACACTAGCTGAAAGAATTTCTGGTCAAAGGAAAATTGCATTAACATTGCTATTACTCTCTAAACATCATTGTATAATACTGAATACACATAAAGTTGGCAAGCACTTGTAATTATATCGGACAATATAACCCCTTCACTTTTATGATGCATTTCGTAACTTCTTGCTAGTACAGTATAACTTTACTTATTGTGGTGTATGTAATAATCTTACATTAGACAGAATACTGTAGATCTAGCAGTAGTCTAATTTTACCTACTTAATATATGCAGGTGCAGTTAAATATAAGCCAGAATACTGTAGATAATATACAGTAGTAGTAGTAGTAGTATAACATTACGTTGCCTACTTCAGTGCATGATGGAGTAGCCTAACATATCCCATAGTACGGTAGATGCAGGAGCGGTCTAACATTACCTATCATACCTTGCCGGTGGTGCAGTGGGCAGGGTGGATGGCGAATCATCCTGCGCCAGGTGTTGCACCGTCTCCCTCAAGCGCTTGCGGCGGCGGCTGCGGGAGGAACCGCCGGGAGTGCTTGGCGAGGAGAACATCTGGCGCGGACTCATTAGACTGCTCAGGTTCTGTTGGGAATGGCACAAAGGTAGGGAATAATATCACCAACATTTTATCCAAATTTCCGATACAGGGTGTCTCGTGAAATGTGTGACAAACTTTAGCTGGTTGTCCTTGGAATAATTTTGTTAAGAAATACTGCATCAACATGTGTTCATTTCTCATTTATTATCCTCAGGTTCTGTTGGTAATGGCAACAGATTAGAGACTGTTTATCCACCACCATCACCAGGATCATCATCATGCCTCTTTCTCCCCACCTGCAAGTGGGGTGAGGTGGGGTCCAGAAAGCAAGGAAGAGAAAATAAGTGATGGACATAATCATTTTATCCAACCATCCTGTACTTTAAAACTTCAATGCAGCCTTATGATGAACCATGAAAAACTTTTAATTAAACAGTTAAGTCATCAGCAATTTAACAACGAAACAACCAAGACATGAAGTACTTGGAGAATGCAACACCTGAACCCTATAATCACCATACCCTTGCCCTGTGACTGTGACCTTTGACTGATCATTCTAAATACTTCATCCTTTTTAACTCTCAACTCCTCCACCAAGCATGGTTCAATTTAGAGCAACCTTGAGTTACTGAACTGAAGAGGTAGAGCAATGACCTTTGTTGTTATGCTGCCAAGATCTATTATTACTGTCATCAAGCAATCAACTGAATAGACTAAAATATAAAACAGACACCACGACAATGAAAGAGTTAACAAAATTCAAATCCGCGTAAACTTACAGCATCTTCAAAGAGGTGCAGCTTCTCGTTGGGACATGCTTCCATCTGGATTGACGTCCAGAACCATTCCGACTTGACCACGTAAGCCTTCGGAGGACAGTCAGGTGGCTTCTCTGTGATGGACTGGTCTTCTATTACCTGAAAAATATTATTAGAGTTACCTACATCTTTCATGTCAACATCAATCATCATCATCATCATCCTAATCCAAATCTACTTTTATTTCAAAGAAGTTGGTGCATGCACAAAAAGGAAACTGAGAACAAAAAATATACCAATATCTTAAGAAGAGGTTGGCAGAATCTTGAAAAGGCAAGACATAACAAATAGAAAAATCATAAATACACATCAAAGCATTGGTACAAAAAGAATATAGAATAAGGTACAATAAACATCAGTTATATGATAACTACATTTAAAGAAAATAGCAAATTATCATATAACAGCTAATGCCATCCTGAACAGATTAAGCACCGGTTAAGTTACTGTACAGTGGAGGATGGAATTAATGAAGCCAGAGAGAAAGACCAAAAGAAAGAAAATGAAAAGGGTATATATGTTTATCTATGTCAGTCAATCCATCTAAATTCCAGGTATATAAGAGAGGAGCTTGTTACCATGAACTTACCACATGTGTTGCATTCTGGTCATCCAGACTTGTAATAATGCCATCATTCTGGCGCACCAGGTCTTCCATCTGACCCTGGTCCTCCTCAGGAAAACCTACCAGCACGATTCGCAGGTTTTGGAACACCTTTAGTTTGTACCTTGCCTGTAATACAAAGATGGAGAGTTAGTTGTCAGTTGTGAGGATATATATATATGTATTTTCTTTAAACCATAGCATATGTGTATTTTCATATATGCTACAAAGCCTCCTATGCCACCTTGAATTCTGACCTATAACTCACACATCCATCCCATCCCATCCTCAGTCTCTCACCACTGCCTCTGCATCTATATCCTTAGGCCAAAAAAATACCAAGGTCTTATAACAATTAAAACAATAATAATAATAATAATAATAATAATAATAATAATAACAACAATCCATCCATCCATCATCTAATCCTGTGTTGCCTCATGAGAAGCGTAGGAGCCTGGCAATAGGCAAGTTGGTCCTGACACTTAAGATAAGTGAAATAATAATAATAATACTGGTAGTAATAATTATCTGGCACCTGGTGGTTTAGTGGGTAATTAAGGCGCTTCAGCCGAGTTGAGCCTGTGTAGGTTTATATCCAAGGGGTGGCTAGGGTTTATTGCTCATGTAATGCCACTCAGGGATGAGTGAGGCTAGTCACTTTCATCTTACATGTCGGGACCAATTTGCTTGCCCCGGGCTCCTACATTCCTCATGGAGCAAAACAGGATTCGATGATGATGATGATGATAATTGTCTGATCTTCTGTTTCTGAACAGCACCAGTTCTGCATGTGCATTTCTATCTATCCCTGTGTATGTAGCTATCTATGATACGAGCAATCATCCCCTACATCTCATCACTATCTCACCAGTACCAATGCATTCTTGGGGTTAACTCACATGCAGATAATGCAAGGGCCACAACAACAGCAAGCTCTTACCATGGCTTCTGTATCTGCTCTGGCCGCCACTTCATCCCTGTGTGCCCAAGCAGCATGTACCCACTCCTCCCCCATGACTGGTATGTTGAAGGTCACCGCGTACTGGTACTTCTCACCCGTCGATGAGTATGCTAGCAGGTGCGTCACGTTCTCCTTGATTTCGTTCTTCACTCTTCCTCCCATATAGTGAACCAATTTTAGCAGCCGGGACTGAATGGAGGAAGTGTAGTTTTAATAATTATATTCAAAAGATAAAGGTAATGATGGGTATAAACGGTGGATGGACACCCTTGATGAGTGGCTCTGGCTGCCTCAACAGTGATTCTAACCCTGATAGCCTACTAATGAGTCAGCAGCTCTGCAGCAGCAATGATTACCATTTGCCCACTGCAGGAAGCCAAGGTGGGTTTCAATGATATGATTAAAAAAATTATCTGGGTTTAAGTGATCCAAATGAAAAGGACAAGTTGGAAGAAGAAGAAGAAGAAGAAGAAGAAAAAAAGATGCTATCTGCTGTTTCCACACCAAGATGCCATCAACTGGTGAGAAAGGGTCACACATGGTTGTGAGAAAAAAAAAAAAAAAAAAATGATTTTTAATAAGGAATTACAGTACCAGTACTAGACATCCATTTTATAGAACATTACAATACAGTACTGTACTGTACTGTACTTACAAGTTCCGTTTTCTTCCTGAATCCCGTGAACACGAGGACAACATCTTTCATCACCTGACAGAAGACTGGTCGCCGTGTGTAGGTTAACGTACCACTCGCTGAATATTCTATTAACGCTGGTTTACCCAATAATCTGAAAATAACATATTAGTGAACATCTGCATTCTATGAATATTCACACCAATTAGTAACACAAAGACCAAAGCAAACAACAGTGAGAAACTGTATTCCTTCATATCTAGTGCTAATGACAATAATGACTATCAAAACACCAAGAGTCATATAGGCTAAAGTACACTACAAGAGGGGAAAAATTTTACTAACAAAAGTTTTTATACAGTAATAGAAACATTCTATCTACACTCTGCAATGTCTAAAAACATTTGACTATGGTGGAAGACTTGCAAATACAAAGACAGGTACAGTAAGCCCTCCATTTTGGCGACTAAAGTCCCACAATTTGCAAACAATTCCTGAGCATAAACCATGAAGCACTCCTGCCAAAAAGAAAAATTTGAGGCCAAACCGTCTTTTAAAACGCCAAATCTGAGATATTCCGCTTGAAAAATGCCAACCTGGCAACCCTATTATTTAGCCCAGTCAGCTGGGACCATAAACAAGATATGATCACTCACTATTTCAACTGGAATCAAGAAGAAAACAAGCAAATGATAGAGGCAATTGAACGTGTAAATCTGGAAGATGACATGGAAGAAGATGAGCACAGCCTGCCAATGGATATTGACTTTGAAGGTTTTAATGAAATGGTGGCAGAAGCAGAAGCAGCAAAAGAGGCAGTGGTGGTGGAGGGTGGAGAAAAGGCCTGCAAGGGGGGCCATGGAGTCGGATGTTAGCCTAACTCTGTCAGCCTTGGATACTTGTTTAGTCAATCAGAGTACATCAATTTCTGTTTACGGGCTAGTTTTCAAAAGTTATGTTAATATACTACGCTGATTTTTTTTCTTTTTCTTTTTTAATGTGTCCGACTCTGGGCATAGGCTTCACAGCCTGCTATCAAGGCCCAGCAGTCCTCCTACATACCATGTCACCACTTCGGCGCTAACACCCACCGTCCATATTGAATACATCCTAGGGCTGTCTCATACAGGACTGGTGTATTGGTATTAGCGGGGTATTTTTACAACATGTCGGCGGGTCTTCTGGTAGATCAGTAAAGCCTGATTTGCTGAATTTCAAATCCTTAAACCGTTCCCTGCCCCAGCAAGGATTCGAACCTGGGTCCGTGGGACCACAGGCCACCTCTCTACTGATTGAGCCACCGCCTCCCTCTCAACAATGGGGCAACATGGAGGTGATTTGTTTGCGGCCACCCCTCACGGGATTAGAGCATCTGGCAATACATAGATCGATAGACTTATTACCTCTCAACAACAGAATAAAAGTGGAATAGGAGAAAAGTCAAGCTTTATATTGACCCCTTAGAACCAATTAAAATTTTCCCCATTTGATTAAGCCCTTGAATTTGGCGAGATTATTTTGGCACCAATTAGTCGCCAAAATAGAAGGCTTACTTACTGTACTACTGTTTGCAATATGTCAGTACTGTGACATGATTCTTGTGTTTAAACGTATTACATCTGACCAATTAGACCAAATTCATCTTGACAGAAAATTTCATCCTTTTATGACATATTTCCTGTACCTTAGTCAGAATAATTTTGATTCCTTTCAACAACACCTCTGTGACTAGCACCATATTCTAATTTCAATCTCCTGTTAAACAACAGCATTTAAGATGGAAAGATGGCAATTTTGTCCAAGTTAAAGTGATATGGAGAATGTGAGTGAATTTAAGTACTTGGGGAGTGTGATGAGTAAGGATGGAAGTCTGGAGGGTGAAGTGCTCGAAAGGGGGCAGCAGGGAAGGAAGGTTGCTGGTTCGTTGAAAGCAGTGATAAGAAACAGGGAGGTGAGCATGGAAGTGAAAAAGTTGTTACATGACAGTATTGTGATACCAACTCTGACATATGGAAGTGAAGCTTGGACCCTGTTGGAAGGACAGAAGTCAAGAGTGAGAGCAGTGGAAATGAGTTATTTGAGAGAAGCATGTGGAGTCACATGGAGAGACAGACTAACAAATGAGGAAGTGAAGGAGTGTTGTGGTGTGGTTGAGGACGTGATGGGAAGCGTTAGGAGAAACACGTTAAGGTGGTTTGGGCATGTGGAGAGGATGGAGAGTGAAAGACTGACGAGGAGAGTGTATGTGAGTGAGGTGGAGGGGGCGAGAGGGAGGGGGAGGCCGAGGATGAGACGGAGGGATGGAGTGGAGAGATATATGAGAGAGGGGTGTGTGAGTTGGGAGTGTGGTAGTGAAATGGCAGGGGACAGAGTGACATGGAGGCAATTTGTTTGTGGCCACCCCGTTCGGGATCAAGGCATCTGGCAATAGATAGATAGATAAAGTGAGCCGTGTACAAAAGGAGACAGTAATATTATTCTCAACATACCTCACTCCTGCCTTGTTCAGCTCTTCAAATTCTGGGCTTTCATAATCAGCTAATATGTAATATGTACAAAAGGCAGTATCTGACACATACTCGAGTCCCGTCTCTGATGCTACCACGGGAACACTGAATTTCTGAAATGGAAAGAAAATTATATTACGATAATCATCATCATTAGCATCATAAGCGTTTATTAAGGATATGAATGGTATCAGTAGGATCTATTGGAGATTACCCATCATTATACAAGGGATGAGTATGATTTTGTCATCATGATCATTACCATTATTCAAACTCCACCTCACATGGCATAATCAAATCATCATTCTGACCCTCTTTCCCATCTAAAGATGGGGTGAGATAGGAAGCAGAAAGAAGGAAAGAAAAAGTACAAAAGTGGAAGTCCTACCAATAGCATGAAGATAAAGAAAAACATAGCAGAAGAATAACTAAAAAACAGACACTGGAATAGGCCATAACTCATACACATCATTCATGAGCAGTTCAACCCTCTGCAAAAAACCCTTCTACAGCCACACCCGTACATAAAGCACTGGGTGGGTGGTTGGGTCTGGCCTCCAGTGAAATAAAGTGATGTTCCTCAGGTCAGTATCATGAGCTACACTAGCCTACCCTAACCAAACCACAGCTCATTAAACCAAACCAAACCAAACCCACCTAATAAAGAAATTTTTCTTTCCTTTGCCATAAAAGTTTCTCTTTCTGCCACACTAACCTAACCAAACTAAACTAAACCCAGTTCAATCTAACAAAACCAACCAAGCTTAATTTTTTACCTTTGCAGTCTCTGCTCTATATTGTCAGCTAGACTACCCTAATTAATCCAAACTAAACTCAATCAAGAAAACTTCATCTAACTTTTACCTTTGCAGCCTCTATTGTTTCTGTATCATTGACCAGACTGCCAACAAGACAGATGCGAGGGTCTCCAGTGGCGTCAACATCTGCATGGCTGGCAGCCGTCACATCTGCATGGCTTGTGGTAGTAACATCTGATAAAACATTGCAAAGAATTACTATAATAAATACAAATGGTAACAGCCAAACTTATACCAATATTACTGTTACCCCATTCATACCATCATCATCCTAGTACAGTAATTAAAAATCTTGGCTCCACCTCACAAGCAAATTAAATACGAGTACACCTAGTTTTTGTGCATGCTCAAGCACCTGAGTGCAGTACCCTTGTGGTGGACCACAAGTTACCGTACTCAAACCAGAAGTGTACCAAATAAAAACTGTACATGCATAGCTGATGCCATGAACACTGCCTACCTCATCCTGTGTAAAGTCCCTTATAAAGATGCTACATTAGACTGAGCTATATTTTTACTCCAGTGGAAACGGATGTCACAATAATGATGTTTGAAATTCAAACCCATTCTTCTCTTGCCATAACTGTGTGTGCAGCATAAGATGAATTATAAAAGTTAGAGGGATTTGAGGGAACAAAGCCCCCCCAGCACCCAGCTGTAAATGCCTACTTAGCAAAGCATCCGTGATGCCATCTGCTGTGCAACCACAACTGTTATTTAGTCTACTACACTGTAACAGGGGGGAAAAAAATGTAAATGTGTAGCTAAAGGAAGTACAGTAGTTACTGTACTGTTGGGAGCAGAGTGGCTTAATGAGGAAAGATGACCAGTGCTATGAAGGTCTTAACACAAAAAAAGAGAATCAAGGCAGGTGGGTATAAAAAGATGGCATGAGGTGTGTTAACAATAACACTGAAATATGGGCCTCAGTGACAAGTCAAGAGTACAAGCAATGGAAATTGGGCTGTCAATTCCAAAGTTTGTTTATATGGTAAGTGAAAACATTGGTAATGGTGTTAAAGAGGGATGTCTTCACACAATGGTACTGATCAAACCAAGCAGCTCTGCTGACGGATTATATAAAGGTCCCTCAGTCTCTCCCTATCCTCGAAAAGGAGGAGGATGGATTTCAGGAGAAGGGCCACTTCATCCTGCAGTCCACTGGGTTCATGTAAAGATGAACCTGGGGATCCAACAACAACAAAGTACAAGTCTGAAAACGATGCATCTGACGAGTCTGTGTAATAAACATCTGCATCTAGCATGTGTTGCACGTGTAATGCTGTATCCTAGTGTGACCTGGGTAATAAAGGAAGAAGATATTCATAAGCTCAAACATACAAAAATGACAATGATTAGAAGAAAGTATAGTGCATACTTGAATGACAGGCCTGGGGGACTAGGATTACAAATGAGGAGTTGTGAGGAAGGACGGGACTGGAGTGTATAGGTGCTGTGATGACGAGGGGGAGATATGAGATGGTTTGGGCATGCTGAGGGGATGGGGGATGACAAATGGGTGTGGAGGGTGAGAAGTGTGAATGTCAGGGATAGGGATGAGCAAGGAAGACTGAAAAAGATCTGGGATGAGGTCATAGAGTGTGACCTCAGGGACAAGGGACCGAACAGGAATGCTGCCAGCAACAAAGCAGTGTGGATAGCCACCTTTAGGTGTCCAAAGCTGAAGCATGTTGGAACCTTTAGGCTATAAACAATATTACTATTAGAGTCCGAAATTATGGACAATATCGCAGTGAGAAAAAAATAAATAAATAGGTACTGGAATTAAACTGTGAAATATTGGAATACTGTAGACAATAAGTGACTATACAGATACTGGAACAAGATCTGGCTGAACCGGTGAGAACACTGAACTGTAGTTAGCTTGTTTGCATCGGAGGGAACTGGGCCACACTCATTACTTGAATACCAAGTAACGGCTCCATAAAATTCAGTATGCCTTAGTTATCAGGTAGAAATGAGCCTCCTAGGTTATTTGAAAATTTAACCTCCAATCTAATTATATATGGCCAGCAACTGAGTTAGAATCTTTGTCAGGTTAGAGTAAACTCCCTACAGTGTGTTTCCACCCCTTCAGACTTCTTTTGTTTTCTGCTGGGTATTTCAGCAGCTAAATTATTCAATGATAAGACATATTAGAAAAACAAATTACCTGAACATGATAAGCCTTAATGGCAGAACACGTAGAAAATTAATTACCGGTAAATACATTTTCAACTGTCCAAGTGAAAACACTGAAAAACTGCCTACCCAACCTTGAACCAATAAAAAAATGCTAGAATAACAAGTTAAGCATTACAACAGATAATAAAAAAAAAAAAAATATTGACAAAGTAGTGCTGTATACATGAAAACATTCAGAAACACGATGTGATGAGCTCTGAGACTAAACAGATTTTAAATATTCATAGTTAAGTTGCTAATCAAACTTAAAATTAAATACACAATACATTCTCTCCTAGGCCACTAATGCACACTGCAAATAATGTTACCAAAATTTGGATTCGCCCTACATGTGAAAAAATGGTCTGCCATGCCATGTGAGTCAACAAACTCCAAAATTTCATACTGCGAGTGACAATGCATGCTTAGAAATATGTAAATACACTATACACTTTCTATGGCCACTAATGCACACTGCAAATCAATAAGCTGTTACTGAAGTTTGGCTGTTTGCGTGGAAACATTAGTAAACATTGTCTGCCATGTCCAGGAACCAAGTTAATATTCACACTGAGTGGGCTATACATGCTTAGAAATACCTAAATACTTTTTACATACTAGCTCTGGCCACTCATGCAATCTACAAATTAATATAATGTTGCCAAAATATGGATGCAGGAGTGAAAACATTGGTAAACATAGTTTGCTGAGTCTTGAAAGTAAACATACATTAAATATTCACACTTTGAGTGACTATGCAAGCTCAGAAATACATAAATGCAGCACATACACCCTCCATGGCTACTCACGCAACTGCAGGCAACGGTAGGAAGCACAATTACACAATATTCCCTCTCATTTCACCAATTTACAGGTCTTGAGGCCTTTCCTGTGGGCAGCCCCCATTCATTTTCACTCAATTCACTAAATTCACGCCCAAAATCCACCCGAGCGTACTTGCAGGCCAGGAAAGGAGTCAGAACGGGAAATTGCGATTAATAATGATTAATAACACGATCCAGATGACCAAAACTTGTCTGGTCAGTTGGTCAAGGTTAATAGTGGGCAACCCCTCACACCTTCCTCAATACGCTATTTTAACCCGTTTCGGCCATTCTTCCCAAATTTCCTCACTCCAACTATTCCTAGAGCCACGAAATCGTCGCCATTAATACACTGGACTCACCACTGAGGATAATAGACGGCTGCGTTTGTTCAGCCATTTTCGTGAAAGTGTCTAAGAATATCAAACAATCCAACGTCCGCACAGGTGGACCGCAGACTCGCTCTTCCTCGTCTATTTTCTCCTTAATTTCCGTCTTTCCTTCATCATCAGACGGAGCGCTGTGTACTCAAGATCAAGGCTATCTCTTTGTCAGTCACTCTGGGTGCCTCGGAATAGGGTAAATCTCCACTTATTCGGCAATTTATAGCAGCATTCCACAGGGTGCCATTTAAACTGTTGCTATAGTGACGTCACGGAGGACAAGTGAAGAGCGGATGCGCACACCAACACCCATGGATCTTATTCACGGAATTTTCTTACCATCGATTCTCGCACTTATTCTTATTTACAAGGAATTTTAATATTCTTCTGTGATCGAAAAGTGACCAAGGAACTCGGGATGCGCACGCCAGGACCATCATAGGCCTCAATTCACAAACATACCATCAACTCCCTCTCCATTTCATATTCCTGTTTACAAAAGACTTTAATATTTTTTTACGATAGACAAATTTCCACAGAAGTCAGGATGCTCACACCAGCAGCTCCATGGGACTCCAGTCACAAAATTGTAGCTTATTCTACGATCAACTCCCTCTCGTATTTCTATTTACGATTAATATTTTTTATGATACACAAGTTTCCATAAAAGTCAGCTGATTATCGGTTCCCTTGCAAACACGGCTGGTGACAAGTTGTAGAGTGGAGTATTGGTCTGTCTATTAACCAAGGAGACTCATTCCTGCCTCATAAATATAGCTCATCGAAGTTTATGCAGCCATCCATGGCATAATATATAAAATTGTGGGAGTAGCCCAGTTCCCTCAGATGAAACAAACTGCCTACAGTGAAAAGATGGTCATTTCCATAGTCCTCTCTACAAAAGCAAATCGCAGTTACAAAAGGGAACCTCTTTTCACCTTAACCTTGCCTAAAATTGGCGTCTCTACGGGGTAATGAAAAGATTGATGATGCCAGTCACGAAGAGGTGCAAGAGAAAGGAGCAGTAGCGATGTCTTTTTTTCTGCCTAATAGCTACCAGAAAAAAAAAAAACTCCAAATGGACAAATCTAAGCATGTGAAAACAAAAAGAGTATAGTTAGCCACTGTCTGCATTCTCTTTCTCACTACAAGGTCGCTCTCCCAAACTAATGCAACTAACTGCAGACAGCAATAATGAATCAATGCTTCCGTCTTCGGAAAGAAGGCTTAATCAAATTTATCAGATTCCCCTTGGTAATTTATATCTGTAGAAAAGACGAAGAAAGCGTGAGCCGGAACCCCCTCCCTCCCCCATCTCTCTCGCTCTCGATCAATACCCTGACCATACCTATATTTGCTTTCGAACTACAGGGAAGAGTAAACAGATTCTTCTTATGTAAGTCCCAAGGCCTTGGTCAGTCCTACAAAAATAAATACCAGTTACGAGCGTAGTCTTGTGTTCGAGCCCGTTCCCAAAGGGCAAGAAATTCCTCTGCATATGCACACACCTTCACATGTCCCCATATTATTCTGGGTGAAGCTGTGAAAGAGTCTTAAATGAGAGAGAAATCCACACAGGAGAAGTTCATCTCCAAGTAAGGCTGTGTTGAGCATGTCTATCAGGGGCTGGACTACCTACATGAGCCAAGATTCACTATGGTACGTTTAGTTCAACCTGACAAAGATCCCTAACCTCTTTCTGCTAGACTGGTGGCAAAATGTGGGTGTTGGCCGATTTAACTATACTCTTTTCACCTTACCTTGGCCCACGTTTTCCTCCTTTTGCAGCTTCTTTCACGTAGTTTGGTGGCAGTATCAGACACGGTTACAGCTCTATATCCTTTCCATAGAACTTAGTGACTAGCATCATATTCTAGTATTATTCTCTTGTTACAGCTGTATCACGTTAGGATGCAATTAAGAGAAGAAAGGAAGACGAAAATCAGAGCTATGACTCGCATTATTTCCATCTGACAAAGCTCCGCAACCCCTTTTCAGCTTAGTTGATGGCCAGGTACGTAGTGTGGTCGGTGGATAAATTTCACTGATAACCAAGAAGACTCATACTTACTTTAGAACTAAGACTCGTCAAATTTTACGCAACCATGACTTTACGTTCAAGTTGTAAAAGCGACTAAGTTCCGTCAGATGAAAAACCAGCTGTATCAGGAATGGCCACAGAAATCAGGCTATAGCCACTCTTCATGCAGGTCTACCTCATATGACTTTTATGTATGTGACTAGTCCTATCCGTACAAGGACATGGTGCTGGAGAGAGACGCCTTCATGTGGTGTCACTGATATAGCCGGGTAGGTGTACTCCCTGCTAAACAAACGTCCCTCAGCTGCCTCTCTCTCCCCCAAAAGATGGACTGTGGACTCCGGAAAAGGGCAGCTTCAGCCTGCAGTTCACTGGGTTCAGGCCCAGAAAAGTCTGAGTCGACCACAAAAACGAGGGAACTGAAATCGTTTAAAGGCGGCAACAACAGTAGTAGTAGTAGCAGTAGGTAGTAAATGTAGCTGCAGCAGTAATAGATATTAGTAGTAATAGTAGTGGTAGTAGTAGTAGTAGTAATAGCAGCAGCAGTACTGGCAACTCTTGCCTCATGCGAACGTGAACCCACTAAGTTGCCCTCATCTTGCAGACCACCATGTTCCTCTCGGGGGATAGGGTGGAAGATGAAGGAACGTTTATAACCGAGCAGTGGAGTAGCTCGGTTATATCGGTGCCACCACACGAAGGCGTCCCTCTCTAATAAATAAAACATGAGATTACTACTTTCTCTTGTCTACATTCACTGCTTATCTATGTATACATCATGGCGTACAGATGCATGTGACTCTCTCTCTCTCAGTAGCACTCATTCTAACCAGCTCACGCACATTCTCAACACCACACATACACAACACTCATTAGATTGAGAGAGAGAGAGAGAGAGAGAGAGAGAGAGAGAGAGAGAGAGAGAGAATCAACACATCCCCAAACAAGGGCAGAGATAAACAAACAACCAACATTAAAAAGGATCAGTTTATGCGGCCATGTTTCTAAAGGTACGATCAGAAGAGCGTGTACTTAATTTTTTCGTATTATTTCCTGCCGGTTTTATTCAGATTGGGAGAGAATATTCATGCTGGTGAGTTTAAGCGTATTTTCTTTAGTACTATAGTTCTTTCACCTTAACGTGGCCTAGATTTCCCTCTTGCAGCTTTTTTTTTTTTTTTTTTTACATAGGCCAGCGATAGAATGAGACAATGCTGACTCTACAGACCTCCCATAGCACTTCCTCCTGATTAGCATAATGTTTTAGGATTAATCTCTTATCACAGCTCAACGTTCAGTATGGAGCGATGGCAAGTGTAGGCCAGGTGAGAGTAAATGGCGTATAGGTCTGTGCTAAGCGGTATAAAATTCATCTAACATCCTTCAGTATCCTCTTCACTAAAAATCTCCCCTAAGCTGTATCAAATCGTCTGTGAGTAGACTTACCGTTGTCACAATACCCTGATAAATACTATCAAAATGCATGATTGGAATCACTAGTACTTAATAACCAAATCTGTTCGCTATATCAACAGACACGTCACATCAGTTAACGTGAAACAATGAAGAGTTTTAAGTTTCCAGGATTGTTGTTGTTGTTGTTTAACCTCGGTCTGTTTGGTCAATTAGACCCGTTGACCACAGGTATGCAGCTTCTTCTGTGGTGCCGTCCTACAGTTACAGCACAGTACAAATGTACATACATCTGGTGCCCTCTTGTTGTAGACAGTGCCTAGGTCGGACCAGGGTCCTTCCTCATGGCAGGGTGCAGGGAAGATAAGGACGTTTGGCTAGTAGGTGGATACCACCACAGCTGCTCAAGCCAGTGTGCACTGCGCCACCACGTGCAGGCTCCTTGTCAACGCTTTATTCTTAGGTAATACTAATAAGTGAGTAACAGCTTAACATCTTCACTATTTATTTTATTCGCGGATAATAAGCATCAATTGACTGAAGTTGTGGATAATGAATGACTAGACAAACTGCATATACATTATTCCCAGTT
This sequence comes from Birgus latro, assembly GCA_018397915.1. Taxonomy (NCBI): domain Eukaryota; kingdom Metazoa; phylum Arthropoda; class Malacostraca; order Decapoda; family Coenobitidae; genus Birgus; species Birgus latro. The sequence continues at coordinate 16,278 of JAGKTI010001710.1, forward strand.
CGTACTTCGCCACCATGGGAGAGTTTTATTCATCCTGGCCGTCACTTTACATTCGAGGAGAAAGTTCTGCTCTTGAACGAACTTAATAAGGATTTATTAAGGTACAAAAGCAGGTAAACACGACTGAATACAGACAGAAATAGATATACGTAGACTGATAGACATGTTCAGATAAGCAACAACTGATAGATATACACGGACTGACTAGATACAGAGATAAAAGCTGACTGAATACCCAGTTTCACTTAACCCTAACCCAACCCAGCAAAGCCTAAAATGACCTAGTCCAACTAAACGTAACCCAGCCTAACCTAACCAAATAAAACCCAACCTAAACATAACTAAAAAGAAGAATTCTAAACCAGTCTAACCTAATCCGTCTATATCTAGTCGAACTGAACCCAACCCAACTTAAAATTACCTAATCAGACCAAACCGTGCCCAAAGTGACCTAACCTAACTTTTGATCGGCCATACATTCGCTAAGAAATTTTGATGTCTGAAAGCCTACGGATGTCACACTCCAAGTTCCGCCTGTTCTGCGTACTAGTATAAGTTTGTGTGTGTGTGTGTAACAGGGACTACGTAACATGGAACAACTGGCCTACTTTTTTTATGCTCTTAAGTGATGATAGTGGTGAAGAAAACAGCCTGACAACGATGTTGATGATTTTATACCATTACAACTATAGACTAACATGACTAGATGAACTGGTACTCGTGGTGGCGATAATGATGACAATGCAGTGGCAAAAATCACGTAGCGTCTAACTCCTTGTAATTATTTGTGGATGAACTGCTAGGGGTGGTGATAATGATGGTGGGGGTGGCGATGATGATGACAAGGGGGAACAAGATATATAGGAAGTAGGTTAGCCTCTTGGTATTTCGTGGTATATCTTTGCAACTATAGAATAACACAGGGGGGTGCCTTGGTAGTGGCTGGTATGACGTGTGGTGTGATGATGACAACGAGGGGGAAAGATAAAGAGCAAGTAGCTTAGCCTCTTGGTATTTCGTGGTATATATTTGCAACTATAGAATAACGCAGACAGATGTTTCGTTAGTGTCTGGTATGGCGCGTGGTGTGATTATAGGTCCTCCCATCACCACCACCTGCACTACACCAACCTGTCCACCCCCTGACATGTGGCGTACCCAATGGCTTTTCTCTAGGTCCACGGCTGTAGTGCCTGAGATGGGAAAGAAATATAGATTTAATGGCCCCTGTTTATTATTATTATTATTATTATTATTATTATTATTATTATTATATGCTGTGATAGGGAATAGATACGTGGACATAGCGCTAAAAATGTTGGTGCATGACGGTATTGCGATCCCCATTACCACCACCATTGCTACAACTACTACTACTACTACTAGCCCTACCATTACTAGTACTACTGTTACTACTACTACTAGTAGTCCCCACTGCTGCTGCTACTACTACTACTACTACTACTACTACTAC
>JAGKTI010001710.1:22565-32865 GCA_018397915.1 Birgus latro
GTAGTAGTAGTAGTAGTAGTAGTAGTAGTAGTAGTAGTAGTAGTAGTAGTAGTAGTAGTAGTAGTAGCAGCAGCAGCAGTAGACTAGTAGTAATACCTGAAGCTCTGGTAGACGTGAGTGCAGCAAGAAGATATATCCGGGTCAGGGTGTGGCGGAAAGTCCTTACAATAAATAGTCCCCGCTGGTTCGCTTTCATCACTGGCCACCCAGCGACCGTTCTGGGGGAAGACAGGTTAGACTGGGTTAGATTAGGCTGGATGGGGTAGGGTAGGGTAGGGTAGGGTAGGGTAGGGTAGGGTAGGGTAAGGTTTAAGTTGGTTTGGGTAGGGTCGGGATGGGATGGGATGGGTTGACAAGTTATGTGTGGGTAGGGTCGATGTTAAGTTAGGATTTAGTAAACCAGGGTGGGTCAGGGTGGGTCAAACAAATTAACATTAGTTAGGTTTATTGAAGAGAAGCTACGTTAAGGCGAGTTAAAGTTGGGTTAAGTCTGATTAAAGTTTGCTAAGAGTAGGTGGGATTAGATTGGTGTAAGTACGTTTTCGTAATTTGCAAGTATATAAGAGTAACGGTAATATTAAAGGCTTAATTCAACCACTACCTGCATCGATTTGCCGTAAGAGTGAGTTATGAGGGATAGAGTAGAGTGGTATGTGGTAGTGCTCTCTCTCTCTCTTTAATATTCCCCTTCATCACCCAAACACTGTAACAAATAATATATAATCATACTAATAACAATGGAACTTTCAGACGTGTGACTATTTATGAGAGAGAGAGAGAGAGAGAGAGAGAGAGAGAGAGAGAGAGAGAGAGAATAATGAAATATCGAGCCAGCAACCAGTGCCTAAGAAAGATTAAGAAGAGGGAAAAGAAGGTGCACGCAAGGGGCTGAATACTCCACCCTGAGATCACTACCTCTCCTATCTATCTATCCATTTATCTATCTATCTATCAATCTATGTGCCTTTAGTTATGTTATGTTAGGATGCATTGTTAGACAGATCTTGCTATGTTAGGTCGGATCAGAGTGGGCTGATTAGTTACCTCGGTCTATTAAGGTATGCTATGTCGTGTTGTGCTCTGCCATGCGATGCTATGTTGTGTTTTGTTGGTATGTTTTGTTATATTATGTTGCTATGCTATGTATGCTATGTTAGGAGATATGAAGTTAGATTATGCTGTGTTTGGTAAGATCACGAGTTAAAACATGGACTACTTTAAGTGATTTACGTTAGAATGTGATGCTAGTCACGAACAAGTTTTATGGACAGGGTGCCGAGCCGTAGTTTCGTCTTATTCTGGCACTAAGCTACGCGAAATAAGTTGGAAGAGGACTTAAAATTATTGAACGCTAATTTGCACGATCTGTGATATATTAGGCATGTTCATGACGTTAGTGAAGTTCATTCACCTTGAATAAATTTCGTTCACCTTGACTTGGCAGAGGTTTTCGTCCTTTTCCAGCTAATTTCACGTAAAAAGACAGCAGTTTCAGTCCCAGGCTCATTTAAACTGCAGCCCACCATCCTCTTTTCCGGGGACAGGGAGGGGGTTGAGGGACGTTAGTATAACCGGATAAGTAGGCAGCTCGGCTAAATATTAATATAAATATAAATATATATATAAAATAAATATAAATATAAATATAAATAAATAAATATATATATAGATAGACAGATAGATAGATAGATATAGATATAGATATCAGTGCCACTAATGAAGGCGTCCCTCTCCAGCACCGAATACCAGAATAAGACACTACTACGGCTCTCTGACCATTCCATTGCACTTCTTTGCGATTAGTGCTATCTGATTGTCTAATATTCTTGTTAAAGCTCAGCATTCAAGATGGCGAGACGACAATTTCAGGCCAAGTTACATTTCTAGAAAGAGACACGTATCATTATACCCTTTTCACTCTAACTTGGGCGCCTAAAATTGCCATCTATCCATCTTGAATGCTGAGGTGAAGCAATAGATTAACACTAGAATATAACGCTAGTCACGAAGAAGTGCTATGGAGAGGATGTAGAGCTTTAGTACTGTCTTTTTCTGCCACTGAGCTACGTAAAAATAAGTTACAAAAGAATGAAAATCGGGTCCATGTATGAGAAAGAATAGATTGACACTAGTCACGCAGAAGTGCTATGAACCGTAGTATTGTCTTTTTTCTGCCACTGAGCTTCGTGAAATAAGATACAAAAGAATGAAAATCTGTGGCAAGTATGCGAAAGATGATATACTTAACCTCTGATATATCCATTCCACTGTTATATTTCTTGGGAGTATATTTTTCAACGCCTTGTGTCGTAGAAGAGGCGTATTTTCAGCGCTAAGAATTGATTGTCACTATTTTCACTATTAAAATCCATGAAGATGCTTGTAGAGGAGGTTTATTTACACTAGTTTAAGAAATATATGGTAATTGGAGGCTATTCTGACCGTAGCTCACTTCTACCCCTAATAATAATGATAATAATAATAATAATAACGAATAATAATGGTAAACAATAACAGCAACAACAAAAACAAGTAATAATAATAATAAAATTTACCAGAATTGCTACACTACCCACATATAATACCAATCAATATATGGATACGTCCCAGCACTACAATTTCTCAAAATGCAAATTATACAACTAAGGACTCATGTAGGGTTAATCTAAGAAGCTTGTAAAATTGCTAAATGTCTGTTTATACTCCTGGAAGATTACAAAATTACAGAAAACTGTACAATTCGCCGAAGTAACGAAATTTAAGACTACGATTCCTTGGTTAGTTAAGAATCCTGAAAGACGTTCAGTAAGAATCTTCTAAGACGCCATGTTCCTCACTCTGACCAAATTTTTCAGCCTTAAATGTAGCGGAGGAACACATAGCCGCGTGCTGTGACGGTCCGCTGGAAACTGATGCACACACGATCACCACACACACACACACACACACACACACACACACACACACACACACACACACACACATATATATATATATATGGAAACGATACACATACACATACATACATATATAAGCGTACATATACACATACACATGGAAACGATACACAAACACACACGCTTGCACGCATGAACCTACATTGAAACAACACATAAACACACGCACGCACGCACACATCTACATGGAAACGATACATAAACATGGAAACACCTCCCCCCCCACCAACAAACACAGGAGCAATACATGCACACTCAAGGACACATACGCATATAAACCCACATCAGAGTACTACACGATTTTGCATACATACAGACACACCTGACCCCACGCGAACACACACACACACACACACACACACACACACACACACACACACACACAGAATGGGAACATAAGGGTGTATGAAAATGCAAAGCATGAAAAATATGTGCCTGGGAGGAAGAGAAGAAAGTAAGTGAGAAAGAAAGAAAGAGGGAAGAAGGAAGGAAGAAGGCGGCTAAGTGTAAGAGGAATGCAGGAAGGAGTATCTAATCTGCCACGTAGAGTAAGTAGTCGTTGAGGACGGTGTAGAATGTGGGTGTAGAATATGAGTGTAGAGTATGACAGTGTGGAATATGACCGTGTGGAATACGAGTGTGAAATATGAAAGGGCAGCATATGATAGTGTGGAGTGGAGCAGGGTAAAATGGGACAATGTTTTTGTTTGGCCCTGGTCTGTCTGATTCAGCAGTCCCATCGACCACAGGTAAACTGGATCTGTGGGGTCGTCTTGTACAGTACAGGGATCTGGCACCTCCTTGTGGCAGCCTCACCAGCGTCCTTCCCATAGCAAGGTACAGGGAAATATGAGAACTGGTTTCTGGGTGCACGCCGCATCTGCATCGCTCCACCCAGGGTACTAAGCTTCACTACGTGCAGGCTCTTCATTTGCGCCAGTATGACAGCGTAGGAAATGACAGTATATAAAAAGAAAGGAAGGTAAGGGTGTAAGGAATACAGGACGGGACAATATCTAATTTGTCAGCTTAACGCCACACTAAGTGGGGATTTAGGACAGTGTAAGGGGGGGAAGCAGGGAGGGGTGGGGGAGAGTGACTGGGGATGGAGAGGAAAGAAGAGGGAGTTGAACAGGGAGAGTGGGGAGAGGAAGGGAAGAAAGGGGGAAGCAGGGAGGGGTGGGGGAGAGTGACTGGGGATGGAGAGGAAAGAAGAGGGAGTTGAACAGGGAGAGTGGGGAGAGGAAGGGAAGAAAGGCGAAAAGGGAGGGAGGAATGGAGGGCATAAAGGAGAGAGGAAAGGAGGGAGGGGAGGGGAGAGAAGGGGAGGGAGGAAGAGGGGAGGAGGGGAGAGAGGAGACAGGGAGAGGAGACTGAGGAGAAAGGGATGGAGGGAACTGGGAGGAGAGAGGGAGGGGAGAAGTGAACAAGGAGAATGGATGTGAGGAGGGGAGAGAGAAAGAAAAAGAAGAGGAAGGCAAGAGGGGAGAAGTTTAGAGGGAAAGGGAAATGACAAGTGAAATGAGGAGAGAGGAGACAGAGAGGGGAGGAAAGGAAGAAGAGGGAGGAGGAAGGTTAGGAAAGGAGAGGTAGAGGAAAGAAGAGAGGAAAGGACAATACAGGGGACGATAAAAGAGAGTACAGAAAAGCAGGTGAGGAGAGATGAGGAAGGATGAAAAGAGGAAAAGAAAGAAGTAGGGAGAGGAAACGTAGGGAAGGGACAGGGAGGAGGTAGAGGGAGGGAAGGGAATAAGAGGGAGGAGGAGGGGGGTCATGGAGGTGTGGAGGAGGGAGAGAAATCGAAGGGAAAGAAGGGGGAGGAGAAAGAGGAATGTGGATAAAAGAAAGAGAAGGACCGCACGAAAGAGGAAGAGGAGATGGAAAAGGAGGAGTAGGAGGAAGACAGAGGGAGGGAACAAAGAGAAGGGAGAGGGAGTAAGGGGAGGAGGAGGAAAGAGAGGGAACAGGGAAGAAGGAGGAGGAAGAGGAAGAAAGAGAGAGGGGCCAGAGGAGGAAGGAAGAGAGTACATGACATCAATACCAGTGTATGCTTTCAACGCAACACGCACACTCGCAAACACACACACACACACACACACACACACACACACAAGCGCGCGCGCAGTATCTGATATACAATACCTCTGATTCATACTTACACACAAAATATAAAAGTATTAAGTTTATATTCTCTCTCTCTCTCTCTCTCTCTCTCTCTCTCTCTCTCTCTCTCTCTCTCTCTCTCTCTCTCTCTCATAAATTCCCGACTTAGCCAACATCAGAACAAGCAAAGCCACATCAACAAGTGACCTCTCCCTGGATATGGCTAAAATCGTTTACTAGTTTAAGCTGAGGGTACTGGGCAACTAAAACAACTCGAATATTAAGTCCTGGTTGCGTGAAATTCGATGAGACTTAGGTTATGGGGAAGGAATGAGTCTCCTTGGTTACTAGTTAAATTAACCCTCCAGTCTGACCACACTTGGCCATCAACTGAGCTGTCCAAAAGAAATAATCCAAAATCTTATATAGGTGGGAGAGAGGGGAGGGTCTGAATGGGAAGGCTTTCGTGCTAAATGTGCTTAAATGTGCTAAATGTGGCAGTGTGATGTACAGCTGTGTGTTTTTGCTCAGTTATTTCAAATCAGTTGGAAAGCAGCGTAATCTATTGGTGAGTGGGACGACTGAGGAGGTGCTGGTGGAGGGGATTAAAAAGGGATTAAAGAATTCCCCGAGCTAGACCTTACAATGAGATCATATAGCCCCGCTAGGTAACAGGAGGGCGCTACCCCTCCCGGCACGGCGGTCCCGGGCGCGGCTCGAACTCGCGACCCCCCGGTCCCGAGCTTGATGCTCTACCTCTGAGCAGCTGGTGGAGGGGGGAGGGGGGCAGGAGGTAATATAATCACCATCATCATTATCACATTACTATACACTGCTCACCTTACCCTGGCCTAATTTGTTATCCCTCCATCTTGAATGCTGAGCTATAGCAACAGATTAATACCAGAATATGATGATAGTCACAAAGAAGTACTACAGAAAGAATGTAGAGTCGCAGTATTTTTTTTTCTGCCACTGGGCTACGAGAAATAAGCCACGCATGACTTACATCTGGGCCAAATTAAAGCGAATTACTTATACCAACACGGAGGAGGGGAGGGGTAGAAGGAGGGAAAGAAATACCACCACCATCATTATTATCACCATCACAACCAAGGCTGAGGAGAGATGGGGATGAGGGAAGAAGCACTGCCACCTCCATTATCGTCAGTATTATCAACACTGATGAGGCAGGGCGAGGTGAAGGACTACTGCTACTATACTCCATTTCACCAAGTCTGGCACCGTCAGTGATGTCCTCAACAGCTGTAACATTGATAAAGGTGCTCAGAACTAAATATACGATTTTGTATTGTCTTTATATATTGGTTCTCAAGGTAAAACACAGAGGTTTACCTAGTGCTGAGGATTTACATCAACACTACAGGCGTTGAGGACATCGCTGGTGGTGGTGCAAACTTGGTGGAATGGAGTACAGTGTTCCTATCATCATCGTCACCATCATTGACAACACTGCAACCTCCCCTCCCCCTCCCTCGCAACGTGGATACGAGGTAACAAGTGTGACTCAAATTATTGCACATGGTCACACACGTGCGCGCGCGCCCCTACTCAGAAACAATCAATGCTACTGCAACACTGTTATTATTCTGATGATGATGATGATGATGATGATGATGTCGCCACTTACTTGTCTGTAGTTACATGATTCTCATAATTTACACATTACATGATCTCCCTTACTCCTCCCCTGGGAATGAAGCCATTACTGAACCCTTCTGGGGGTTTTGTCCCCTGACTGACCCATCCCTGGGAAGTGTAGCCGCATCACCCACCCTTGAGGATCTAGTCCCCTTGAAAATTTGGGGATCTAGCTCCCTGACGCAGCTGAGGGGGCCAGTCTGCTGAACCGCCCCTGTGGGCTAGCCCCCCTGACTTCTCTGAGAGTCTAGCCCCCTGCACCGTCTGAGGGGTCTAGTCCTCCTGACCTTTTTGGGGGGTGTAGCTCTACCCTGACCCTCATCCGGAGGATCTAGCCCCCTACCCGCCCCTGCAAAATAAATAGTCATGACATTCACCAAAATAGTTTAGGATTCAGTCGATTTTCCTCTCCTACAACAATTCCTTTGGCTCCTGGGAAATTATTTGCAAAATACAGCAACAACTTTGTCAACATTTATCTGTCAGTAATTACATAACTGCCATCATTTATACGCCAGTAATTACACACTGCCGCCATCCTGCACCAGACAAAGTGCCGTAACAATTTCCATATTCCATTCCTCTTCTCGCTCCTGTTATTTTCCGCCAGTCCTACTTAGGCCCGTATTCTCATCGGTTTAGGAGACTTCTTTTCTCTCTCTCTCTCTCTCTCTCTCTCTCTCGCTAGATCCTCAGACATTTACTTCTATTTAGGCTCAATTTTTTACGCTTAACGGCAACAAGTTAAGCTATATTCTAAAGATTTCTTAAAAGTTTTAGCCATATTCCAGTGATAACGGGCCCTTTTCTAATGATCTTATGGTGATGATTGTATTGAGCGTCATTCTGCTTTTTGAGAGCATGTTTAACGGTATCTGTGACCTTGGATTCGCCAACCCTAAAAGAAAATGCAAACCCCAAAGAAAGCGGATAAATTATGAGCGACACATTTTAGGGGTAGCCAGCTCTTTGTAGTGCACCCAGTAGACCAACATCAGTACCAAAAACGTTCCCTTGCTTACGTTTTATCTAAGCTGCGGGCACAATTCAAGCAATTATCGCATGGTTCGGGGGGCCACATGGAGTGTGCGCACGGGCCGCATGGAGTGTGCGCACGGGCCGCATGGAGAGTGCACACGGACCACATGAAGGGTACACACCGGCCGCAGGCTGATGACGTTTGGATTGGTATAAGGCTACATAATATACTCTGTGTGGAGTCCAGCGGCATGAGGCGTGTGTTGACGGCATCATGCTATCTGTCATGATAATTATGTCATCACATAACAAGCAACAGGAGACGGATTTTGCACACTACCTGCCTTAAAATTTCTGGTGGTGAAGGAGTGTTGGGGTGGTGATGTGTATGTGCTGGTGTGCAGTGTTGGGGTGGTGATGTGAATGTGCTGGTGTGCATGAGAGGCAGTACTGAGATGATTTGGCCATGTTGATGAAAATGGAGGATGAGCGACTGACTAGAAGAGTGTTTGAGGTGGAGGTAGGGAATGGAAGAAAAAGACTGAGGATGAGGTGGAGGGGTATATGTGAGAGGGATGTATGAGTTGGAGAGAGGGCAGTCTGATGGAGAACAGAATGACTTGGAGGTGATTCTTACATGTTGTTTTATATTGTTTAAATATAGTCATAATTTGCACTGCTAATGGGTAATGAGGTGTAATCTGGAGAACAATCGCTAAGGAAGAGTTGCTACGGTATCCCCCAATGTGTGTGTGTGTGTGTGTCATTATACCATTCGCTACCGGTACCGTCCAGCTCATCCAATTTCCTTGGAGATGTTCTAGTTCATACTAGATGTACTGTACTCTGGTTTTGAACACACGCAAACATGGACGCAACCGCACGCGTGTGCGTGCGTACACACACACACACATTCACGCACATACACACACAGGCACGCAAGAATACACACACACACACACACACACACACAATCAATACTTCACTCTCTCCTTGTGACCACCCCTGAGACAAGCACAACACAACTTTGTACTGACCGATTTTTTAATAATATCTTCCGGCTAATATCTCCACACGGTTTTGTTTCGTCTATACTTCACTTATTTCAATATGCCCTGTTTACTTTACCTATTTTCTCTTCGCCTTAACCTGGCCCAGATTATCGCCCTTTTGCAGCATATTTCTTGGAGCTCAGTGGCAGAATGACGCAACACAGCTGGTCTACATACTTTCCAGAAGCACTTTTGTGACTTGCATCATTTTGTAGTGTTAATTACAACTCAGCACTCATGATGGGGAGATGAAAATGCTGGGCCAAGTTAAAGTAAAAGGAGTATTGACTGAAAACTGCCCTGCATCTTTTTAAATGCTGTAGTGTGACAAAAGAAAATAGAATACGATATTATACTCTTTTTACCCTAACGTGGCCTAAAACTGCCATCTCTCCAAAATGAATGCTGAACTGTAACAGTAGATTAACACCAGCGTATGACAGTCACGATGAAGTGCTAGGACAAGTATGCACAGCCGTGGTTTTTTCTGGCACTGAGCTGAGAGAAATAAGTTGCTAAGAGACGAAAATCTGGGACAAGTAAAAATAAATAAACTATAATATATAAGACAAAATAGTTTCAGAAATAGCATCACAAGCGGCACACATCACAACGATTCGTACTCGTTTCAAAATGCTAAGTGCTTCAAGAGGTGCGATTTATTTATTTATCCATTTTTTTCTTTTTTCAGGGGTCGGGGGTGGGGTGGGGGTATACCTGCTCCAAAAAGCGTCTTCAACCGGGTGATCGAGGGCTTGAGAATGAGAGCTGTTCCTGTGTGTGTGTGTGTGTGTGTGTGCTCAATGCTACGGTGCACGGTCCTGATGGAATGCCTCATAACCATGTCTAATATGTATTAATTTCAAGTACAGTATCAATAACTAACCAAACTTAAATTCACCTAACCCAACCCAACCTAACTAAATCCAAACAGACCTAATTTAACCCAGTCTCATCTAACCAATCCATACTTGGCCTTATTGAACCCAGCCTAACCTAGAATGACCTAACCCAACCTAAATTAACCCCACCTATTCTAACAACCTAGCCGCTCCTAATACAATCTAATTATATTTCACCTAACAATCTCACTTAACCTACCTATTACTAACTTAAATTAAACCAACCTAAGCTATCCTAACGCAGCCTAACTCTAACTAACCGACCTAACCTCACCCAGCCTCACCTAATCTAACCATACCTAACCTAACTAAGCCTAAAATAACCTAATCCAACCAAACCTAACCCAGCCAAACCCAGCCTGATATAACCGAACGTAAACATATCTAAACCGACGTATTCTCACCCAGTCTAACCTAATCTGTCTATACCTAATCCAGCGGAAGCCAACCCAACCTACACTGACCTAATCCAACCAAGCCCAGCCTAAACTAACCTAACCTAGCTTCCTATCGCCAATACCTTCCTTAAGATTTCTGTGGTCTGGGAAAGTCTACGGATGTCGCACTCAACCTTTGGCCCGAACTGTGTAAGTGGTTTTGTGTGCGTGTGTGTGTGTGTGTGTGTGTGTGTGTGTGTGTGTACACT
>JAGKTI010001710.1:33115-54831 GCA_018397915.1 Birgus latro
GATTAATTCTTTTTTTTTGGGGGGGGAGGGAGGGGGCGGTTAAATACAGAAACATACAAATAAAAATAAATTATATATATGACCCCACCCTTTCTCTCTCTCTCTCTCCCTCAAACGGAAATCAGTAATGGCGTGAGAGTATACCCCCTCCTGACCTTCACACACACACACACACACACACACACACTCATTGATTTCTTATATTACACTGCAAATATGAGTCGTTTAAGACGAGAGAGAGAGAGAGAGAGAGAGAGAGAGAGAGAGAGAGAGAGAGAGAGAGAGAGAAACAAGTTCTGTTATCATATCCTACGTAAATCTGTATATTCATACCACATAGGAAGAAAATAAGCTACTAAATCATCATCAATATTATCGTCATTATTCGTAAGATCATCAGTTCTAGCAGCACCATCATCACTATCGTCAGGTTACCATCAATTTCATAACTATCATCGTCTTGTTATCGCTATCATCACCATCAATATCATAACTATCACAGTAATATCACCATCATCAAATCACCACCACCTTCATACCTGTCATAATTATCATATTTCCAGTCCTGGCTATGAGTATCCACTATATCCAATGAAAGAATGATGACGAATGAGACGAATAAGCACAATGCAGAGTGAAGCAGTGAAGGAATACAGACACATTCCTTACCTCGACTGACATGGCGGAGTTGATGAAGAATCCGAGTAACAAATGACGATCTAGCACTTTTCCTGCCAATTGTAGACACTAACGATGTCTCCGCATCTGGGGGAAAAAAAAAGTTTGGTTAAAATACTCCCTTGGTATACAGTATACCGTAAAAGGCTCCAGTATGCTCATATTCGTCGGATTGGGTCACCTAATGGCGTCTCTTGACGGTGCTCGATCCCTAGCAGCCTCTGTGAACCGACCTCACCTTTTATTCACCAGTTATAAAAACCAAGTATATTACATGATTAGAAAAAAAAATGCAAAATACAACCTTTATAATGAGCAAAATCAAGGAAAAAAGTTTCGTCATAATGACGAATTCCCAGCTCTCCTGACAATGCGCTCTCTCTCTCTCTCTCTCTCTCTCTCTCTCTCTCTCTCTCTCTCTCTCTCTCTCTCTCTCTCTCCTGCCGCGACATAAATAATCTCTACCTGACCTTATCTTGAACTTTCAACAACTTATCCTTCACTGTCGCGGGTGGAATAGGAGGCTTCGTAGCACTTCTTTTGCGACTTATTTTGCAGCCTATTTCACCAAGATCAAATGGCAGAATAAAACAACACCACGACTCTACAGTATATCAATCCCATGCCACTTCTTCGCGACTAGCATCATATATCACCTTTAGTTCATTCACTTTAACTTGGAGAAAATTCTCGTCCTTCTGCAGCCTATTTCCTTCAGATCAAATAGCAGAATATGAATACTGCGGCTCTATATCCTTTTCCACAGCACTTCTTCGTGACTTGCATAAAATTCAAGCGTTCATCTCTTGCTACAGCATCATACTACGACACTGCTATATATCCTTTCCCATTGCACTTCGTGACTAGCATAATATCCAGTGTTCATTTCTTGTTACAGAGCAGTATTGAAGATCGAGATTATACTCCGGCTATAAATTATTCTCATTGCACTTCTTCGTGACTAGCATAATATTCCAGCGTCCATCTCTTGCTAAAGCGCACTATTCAAGATAGAAGGGAATTTTTAAGCCAACATAAAGTGAACAGAGCATGATTTTATATTTCATCACAGCCTGTCTTCAGTCTTGACCTGTTTTCTTTGCACGTCGTTACTTTTTACTATACACTCGTCCAATTTCTTAAGTTTTCATACCATCTTTCTGCTTCCATCCCATTCTTTCCAGGGATTTTTTTTTCGTAACAAGCACTATTTTCTACTGTTAATCTTTATCTTGAACTCCGCAATGAGCAGCATTTCTTCATGACTAGTTTCACATTCTAGTGCTGATCTATCGCTACAACACAACACTGAAGAGGGTGCGACGGCAGTTTCAAGCTTAGCTGGAATGAATATAGTTAAGCTGAACATGTCATTTAGTGGATTACCCTTCCCAAATTTCCCTCCTCGACTGCTGTTATTTCATCTCTATTCACCTTATCAGTCTTTTATTCAGGTTTATCCTTCCACTGTTCACTGCTATTCACGGGATGTACAGGAGACAACTCTATAAATCAATTCTTTCACTTTAACTTGGCCCAGATTCTCGTCATTTAGCAGCTTATTTTTCAGGCAAGCAGGGTAAAAACAATTATTGCTGAGACAGAGAGAGAGAGAGAGAGAGAGAGAGAATGGATGTGGTAAAAACTGAAGCACTAGAACGTAGCGAGAAAACAGTGAAAGCAACTTTCTTGGTACACGAATCATAATTCTGAAAAAAAAAATAAGAAAAAAAGGTTTCCTGGTACAGAATAGGTTAGCCAATCGAACGTCGTGAGAGAGAGAGAGAGAGAGAGAGAGAGAGAGAGAGAGAGAGAGAGAGAAGGTATGGTAAAAGGATAAAAACACAAAACTAGTGAAAACAATATAACAATACTAGTAATAATAATAATAATAATAAAGGCATCGAGCAGGGAATCTACTGAGTAAACTAGGCGAAAAACACCATAAGACTAGCAATAAAACAGTCTTCCCGGTAGCAGTCCTAGGTCAGGCAATGGCGCGTCAAATTTTGACAGGCTTTAATTTCTAGATGAACATGGATATGATAGGTTTTGTTCCACGAACTTTTGTGTTTATCTACCTGCTTATGTATCTATTCATCTACTCCCCTATAGTGTTTATCTCCAGGTAACTTGTTTATCTACTCGCGCATACTGTTCTCTGCACAATATTCTACTGGCCGTTTATTTATAATTGTATATCCATCTGTATCAGCCACGTCATCTCGATGCTTCATATATGATTTCTGCCCATATTGGTAGGTTGGGGCGCTCACCATTCACTCACTCTATGTAGTGCTGCTTTGGGTGTCTGCTCTTTCCTTTCTTCCATCTCTCCTCTTGTCTTCTTTCTTTCATTCTTTTCTTCCGCCTGCGGATGACTTTATACTCCCTCTTCTGTCTTTCTTTCACTTTTCTTCTTCCTTCTGCCTGTGGGTGACGTGAGTGACAAGCCAAATGGTTTCCTGCACACCAGGAAACCATTTACTACGCTGGGTGGTAACCATATATCCAAACTATGGCGCCTGGTGGCTTAGTGGGCAATTAAGGCGCTCCAATTGGACTGAGCCGGTGCAGGTTTATATATTCAAGGGGTGGCTGGCGTTTATTGCTCACATAATGCCACTCAGGGATGAGTGAGGCTGGTCACTCTCATCTTAAATATCAGAACCAGCTTGTCCAGCCGCGGGCTCATACGCTTCTCATGGGGCAACATAGGATTGGCTGATGGGTGGATAAATACCTATTCATCTGTACATCTATATTTATCTTCAACTTCATATCATGCAATGCGTCCCTACATATATTATCTACAGCTTATATTCTCTACAGGGCACGCATCTATTTACATACCATATTTATCTATCTACTGGACTCATAATTATTAATTATAAAGTTCTGCGTAATGCAGTCCTAAGTAGCATATACTCGTTTTGTAGACGTTCATCTGGATTTATATACTGAGGTTTTGTGTGTGTGTGTGTATGTATGTGTGTGTGAGGGGGGGGGATGAAAGGGCAACCCTAATATGACACAGAAGCACATACCGGTTATGAACTGCAAGTTTGTCAGTCAGTTTATCAAGCGAGAAATTTGTAACGCTTACCCCCGGATTCCCTTACTCCTGATAGATCCATATAGGTGTAAACGCCGTAACATTATAGTTTTGTGGGGAAGGCTTATTCCAACTTTGTATCTTCCTAACACGCGTCGTAATTTTTGTGGGTGATAGGAAACGGATGGGGGTCGGGGGCTGTCGATAACGCAGTAAGGCAAATCAGGAGTTTGTTACTGTCCCCATACTTCAATATATAATTGATTCTAGTCTCCTGAGTGACTTGTAGTTACTGAGAGCATCCACAAGGTAATGTCTGTTCCCATCAGACAAATAACCAAACCTATACCATACCACTAGTTCAAACACCATCTGTTTCACTTAATCTATCCTACGTGCCCTCCCTGACTTCACCTAACTCACAACGTACCACCCTCTAGCCATTATCTTCTCATTCACCAACTGCTTTCTTTTCGTCTGACTCTTCTATCCATTGTTTACTACTGGTATCTACATACACATTGCCATATTACAAGAAACAAAACTACGCAGAACAAAAAACACCTACATTTCATAACTTCATTAGACAAGATCGGGCTGACAGCGGTGGCGGTGGACTCATCACCCTAGTACACCAATCCATCAACTTTTCAGATACTAGTGCACACAAAAAATCACTTCTCCCCTCACATGACACCAGAAAATAAAGTCAATTAAAATAAGCAATGACAACAAATTACACATAATCGCCAGTACATACATTCCCCCAATCATCCCCCACAGAACCACACAATTTTCCTCAAATACACCACATTCCAGTCCTTCACAACTGAAACAGAACAACACTTTAAAACACTTAAACAGTACACCCATCGCAAACATCAACAATACTGCGCACACTTTCAATACAATTAATTATTCAAAACGCAGAGAAGACACATCCCTAAAGGCAACAGAGACACAACCCCAACTTCACACCAGAAATTCAAGGCCTCATCAGTCAACGCGACACACTGCAAAACTCCCCAACACCCCATACACAATACTAGCACTCAATAAATAATAAAATATCAGACCAGCAAACACTAAATTGGAATAATTATCTCCAAACACTTGATCACAAAACAAACACCAACAAACTCTACGAAACTCTAAACAGCATCACACTCTCCTACAGCAACACTACACAATCACACGCTGCCATCACAAGACACCACACCCTCAGACAAGCAAACACTCATCAATCTCTTTTCACATGTCAGTCATCTAAACCCCCATCTCGACGACCGACATGTCATCCGACACAAGAGTTCCCTAAAGACCCAGACTTCGCACCCTTCACTTACAACCAACGAAGCACATCATTAGCAACCTCAAACACTCATCTCCCTGTGGCCCAGACAACATAAGCAACATACACCTTAAAAGGCATACAAGCACTCACTAACATATCAAACTACAGCTACCCACACAAAACCCAATATCTGTAGAAGCATGGCACTTCATCACTATCCCCAAACCCAACAGACCCACGTTACCTTCCTCACACCGTCCCATCACACTCCTCTGCACCCCCTCCAAAGTCACTGAACTAGTATTACAATTATTAACACCTCACATCCCCCTAGCCCCAACACAACATGGTTTTAGGACGCTAAACTCCACAAACACTCTTAAAGACCTTACAGAGTTGTTGATGGCATCAATTCAGCCAGGCCACCACACAGAACACTCCTAGTCACACCAGACATTAATAAAGCTTAAGATGCCATCCCCCGCCATCTCACAAACTATCCAACAAACATGCACAATAACACAAAAGGATGGCTGGCAAACTACTTAGCAGGCAGCTGTGCGCATGTATCATTTGCCGGTCAGTCATCGAACATAAGAAACTTCACAAACGGCAACTCTGAAGGATCTGGCATGTTTTGTCACCTACACTCTTTCATCCATACATGCATGACATACCCACACCCCACAGATACACATAAATTCTCATGCAGACGACATAACACATGTACACACCAAAACGCAAACGCAGCCGCACACATCCTCCAACCTTACCTCAACACACCACACGAATGGTCGAATGGTTCACCACCACAAACAGACTCAATATAGCCTCAGCCAAATCTAGTGACCCTTCTCACAAACTGGACAGCAGAACATAGTCACATTCCACACCTCACCATAAACAACACCCCCCCCCCCCTCACACACAAAATTCTTGGTGTAACATAAAATACATCAATGTCATTTAAACACATCGCAAACATAAAAAATAAATTAACATCAAGACAACGCCGTAAGGTCACCTGCCCATACAACATCCGAACACAACAAAGAAACCACCACCACAGTATACAAACAATATATCCGCTTCTTACCTCACTAAAACACATAACACCCTACAGACCAAGGCCCTAAAAATAATCACAGGATGCACAGCTACTGTACCTAAACCACCTACGCCAAGGAACCAGTCCTCAAAGTCAAGGACCATCTCAAGTTCTCATTCCACACTTATCCCATGAAGTCACACAACTCCAAACTGTGATATACTAACCATTAAAATACCACACCGCAACCTACCAATATACTAGCGGCTAGCCAGTGTTAATAAACAGCCCCCTAGTATTCATAACTTATAGGCCAATTCTGGTGGGTCCAATTTCCAATATTTCTTTCCACCTGTATCAATTTGGCCAGGTCTTTCATAAGCAAATCCAAAACTACACCTAGATCGGATGCTGTGTGTGCAACCACATACGGTATCCAATGTGCACCACAATGCACTTCAGTACAATAATGTACATCTACGGTCAACTTTTTTCATCTGCACAATTACACCTCATATTAATCTTCCAATTTTATACTATACTTACACTAAACCTTCTGGAAGTGCTGCTATAGACACAGCACATGAAGCTTGAATGTAATCCCTCAAATATGAAGTCTTCCTAAACTACAAGTAATACAGAAACTAAAATCTTCTTGGTAACTAAAAACTACTTTGGCATAGATGAGCTACATCAAGCTGCAGATGTCTGTTCAAACACCAATTACTTGCCTACGGGGAACATCTTAAAAGCTGGTTTTCACAGATTAGCTAGAGAACACCTATGCTACAGGCTCTTTTATTACAAACTATCTTTTCCCAATAACCAGAATTTATGAAAGACACTATCCTTTTCAGATAAATTGTTTAAAATTACTTTAGAAGGCAAGAAAATGCTTTGATTTTATATTTAACAAGGAAATGGAGAACACCTCCCACAAGTAAAGGGGTGGTTTGTGGAATAACACACAAGTAAAAAAATTATTTATTACAAAACACAAGCACTATCACCATGACACCCACATCCACGTACTGAACTCTGAAAAGGAGAAGTTAATATATGAAATGTCATACACATTACTTCATACAATAACTAATGGTTGTATTCGTAAGTGGCTTTCGAGATTCCATACCACATCCTTTGGAGATTTATGCTAAAACTGACACCCTCTTAAATTACTGATGCCAACTGCACCAGTATTAAAATTAGGTAACATACATGAGAATGTTAAGGTACTAAATGCAAAATAAATGACAATGAAAGCTATGCAAAGAACTCTCTTATGCCACCTAGAATTCCCATGGTCAAGCTTAGAAGATAGTTAAGAGTATCAAAGTTAGCTACTGAACTATACTTAGATGGCAATGCTACAAAACTAAATTTACTTTCCTGTCAAAATTCAACTAACAATGTATGTGTAATCAGCCATACATTACTGAAATGAACACTATATAAATCTTCTCATTGTACACAAGTTATTACAGTACAGTGGACATGTTACAGTGCAAATTACAATTACAGCTACAAGTCTATAAGTTCTCAACTAATTACTGCTATGATTCAAATGATTATGATGATGATCTGCTAGTACTAATCCTTTGAGCTTTATCTGAATGAAAGTACAGTATAAACCGTACACAGCCTCACCCATCATGCCATCTCGGCTGTGGTTCTCTTGTTACACGAGATTCTCAGAACTGAACCATGCCCCACTCTGCATGGCCACTCTCTCTCTCTGCTCAGACATTATCAGTCTCTGCAGGTCCAGTCTCATTCTCTGCACAGCCAAACATGGCCCTCACCCACTCCCTCAAGGCGTTTCAACCTTCTTGGACATTCACAAGCCAGTTGTACCTAGACAGAATTCTGCAGATTAGAGAAGAGCATTGTACTACTGAAAAGGGATAACTAAAATCTCAATCGCAAAGACCATCTTGTGCTGTCGATGCATTTAATACGCGGAAGGCTCAAGACTGTTTATGATCATACAGTATTAAGTGAGAGGGAATATTACGATTAAATTAGTAGTAAGAAAGGGTTGAACAATCGAAAAGCAAGTCTTTCGTGTCCTGAGAGTAACGAATATATTACTAGAAGGGTCGAGGAATAAGATCCTATAAGGTATACATCACTAAATTAAAGAGAAACGTGTAAGGGTCGTGTTCTAATTGTCTTTGAAGACTTCTTAACACTTCCTCCTCACCAACTTACTTTACACATTTACACCTGAACATTCTTTTATATGTTATTGATGCGAGGCATGTCGATATTAAAACGATATAACATGCAAGAGAATGCTATAGTGTAATATGCAAAATAAATCACCAAGAGAAATACTATGAAGCCCCCCTATGCCACTTAGAATGTAGCCCTATGTCTGACAAGTACGGCTGTAAACACAATCCAAGCACATGTGGTGAGGCTCATGGCGCTGAAATTACCACCGCACTGCCACTAAACTCAAGCAGACAGGCTCGCAGTCGGTAAATCTTTGCCAGAGTTGTTTCGTGTGATGGCAAATTAACAGGTTTAGAAGAGTAAAAGGTAGGTAACAGTATATATATATATATATCAATGATGCGATGAACTGAGTGAAAAGCTTTGGTTGGTGGATACAGAGAAGGGCATATCTTTTTCTTAATCCTTAAAGTATATAACCTATGTGAGAGGTAGGACATGCAAATAAACGATGGGTTAGGGCATCGACTCCCTTACACTGCCCCAATATTCAAGACAGCTAACCTACCGAACATCGCACTGACCCAGCTTTGGAGGGTCAGATCCGTGAGCGAGAGCGGGCTGGGGCACTCGGAACAACTTGATTCTCTCACTTATGCGACTCCTTCCTGGCCGAAGCTGAGGAGCCGCACTGACCCAGCTTAGGAGAGTCAGATCCGTGAGCGAGAGCGGGCTGGGGCACTCGGAACAACTTGATTCTCACTTGTGCGACTCCTTCCCGGCCGAAGCTGCCTCGAGGAGCCCTAGCAACGCGTTCTCACACTTCACCGGGCTTCACAAGTCTCTGGGGGTTCGCTTTTAACCCTTTCAATTCGAAGATGTCCTTTATATTTCATTCTTGCAATCTCAAACAGCTTTTGTTCATTTCAGGATAGATTACTGTAAATGGAGGGGGTTATATACAGCCTTCATTAACCCCATCCATATGAGTTCTTTCCAAACATAAAATTGTTTGGAGGCAGCAAGTGCAAAATAAAAGTACGTACTGCAACCTTCTTACGTAAGGATATACATGCAGCAGTGTTGTCTACTGCAGACCACTGCTGACTGGATATGGAACTATTTCATTTACTTCGGGTCCTCTTGTCTTCAGTACATCAGGCAGTAAGTGGAAAAGCTTCATATTTCAATAGCAATGAGCACTACAGAAGATATTGTCACATGTGTATTCTTACTTATGGATGTAACTACATGGACTGAAGTGGTTAACCCCTTAAACCCAGGTAAAAACCCCCTTTTTTAGTTCACTCTTGCTGCCCTCAAGCAATTTTATCCAGACTGAGAGCATCTCATATTGAAGAGGTACATAAAAGATGGTATTTAACCTTTCCAATTCAAAAGGTCAATCCTAAGCTGAATAAAAGCACGAGATGGCAATAATGAAATGAAAAAGACATCCCCGAGCTCAATGGGTTAATGAATGCTTGTGAACAGGAAGGGTAGGTGGTAAAGAAAACATTTAGCTGTCATGGCCCCTTTTTAAAGAGCAGTTGGCTGGCCCCCACATCACACTAATCCTACAGTGGACTACAAACGGATGATGAGGCAAGGATACTGAAGCAAAGAGTGGACACTAAAAGGCTGCCTCTTGTGAATACTTAAGTCTTACCTGATATATACCTGTCGACGAGACTGCTCCGTACGTTTTGATTTTGCATTTTAATCAGAGTTCTTGGTGTTCGGGAAGTGGTGGTTATGTGTGGTGCAAATATTTTATATCGCAAGGAACTAAAAGAAGGTTGGACTTCCTTAAAAATAAGATTTATTGAGACGCAGTACACTTAAAAGTAACAATATCGACAATATAGTACTGAAAACTTATTTATCGACAGTAATGAAAAATTTAAGTCATCAAGGTATGGTTTGTTCATGATAAAGAGTTTACGCTCATGAATTAAGAATCCATTCGTCTCAACTGCATCCTCTTTGGAAGGAATTGGGATCAACAGCTTTCATTTTTTTCAGCCACCAATATCTGATCATCGCTGCAACTACAAACTCCATGGAAGGAATTTAATTTTATTTTCTCATGGGATTTTTCTGTTTTTTCTTTTCATGGGTTCAGCCACCAAGATCTGATTATCGCTGCATGCACACTTGAGGTCGCTGACAGCCTCTCTCTACTTCGCATCTAAAATCGTCGGGGGGGCATGTCACGGGGAGGACCGGGGTAGCTACAAGAGAGACATGAGAATATTGACATCACTTTCGGGATCAAAACACACCTGTCATGGAATTAAGGGCCATATTGTTAGGTGGCCATAGGTGATTTCCTAACACCCCTCTTTAAACAGTTTATCCAGCATATTACACTTCAGTATCCCCGTGTTTATGATGCCAACTCTATCAATATGAAAGTGTTGTTGTGGTCCTGGGTTATCTGGATGGGAAGCCAGTGAATCGGTAGATAAAGCTGCCCTTCCCTGCAGTCCACCATCCCCCTTTCAGGGGAAAATGAAGGAGCTGAGAGTTTAATAACTGGACAGCAAACAGTAGCTGCCATTATATTGGTGCCACCCAATGAAGACATCTATCTCCATCAACAAAACTATACAAGCAAAGGTGTAATATGCAATATAAAATGTTATGTAAGAGGTGCTACGATGCTACCTGTGCCACCTAAAATATGGCCCTAAATAAAAAAGTAATTATGAATCTTCGTAAAGCAATGACACGATAAAACTAATACACTAAGAAAACTAAACATTGCAAAGCGAAGAACACATCGCAACAAGTTACCTTAATCCTTCGACTAGATTCGTTAAAAATAAGAACATACGATTAACTGATTATGCTTAACGTTAAGCCACTGCAACAAACAAAAAAAGAATTACAGTACATTTATTCATCAGTTATAGCCACGTATATTCAAGAAAATGGGGTAAAGTGAGTTGGAGCAGTACTTACCGGCGAGGGGGACTGCGTCGTGGTGGTGAGCGGCCTCTTGGAGGGAACATATCGCGGCCACCGCCGTACATGTCACGCCTGCACAAAAGTAAAACCAATCATCAGCAATTACACACAAAATCTGAATCATGGCCAATAACAAACTGCCATGGATATAATGGGGTTACATAACAGAGAGTAACTGTTTAGTAATTTTCCTCTTCTCGCTTGGCTCTACCCTTAACTTGTACAATATATACTAATGCACTGTATATTTAATGTCGGCTAACAACCACAGCAAAATTATAAACTGGCTGCAAATACTTGTACATGTAGAATATGCATGATGGTATTAATAAATAAAACAAGCACTTCCATTTTAACCGAGAAGATGTAAGGATCCATGACACTGTCCCCAACATGGCTACTTTATTACATGACAACTCCATTCACCTCTTCAAGACCAAACCCACAAACAAGACCAAGGCTGCTGCAGCATGAGATACCAGTAATCCTACTAATGTTTAAATCAATAACAAGGTTCCATCCATCCATCATCCAATCCTATGTTGCCCCATGAGGAGCGTAGGACCCCAAGGCTAGGCAAGTTGGTCCTGACATTTAAGATGAGTGACCAGCCTTGCTCATCCCTGAGTAGCACTGTGAGCAATAAACCCCAAACACCCCTTGGATATAAACCTGCACCAGCTCAATCTGATTGGAGAGCCTTAATTAGCCACTAAACCACCAGGCGTCATAATTTCGCTATATGGTTATCACCCAGGGCAGAAAATGGTTTCCTGGTGTACAGAAACCATTTGGCTTTTCATTCAGAGTAGTCACCCATAGGCAAAAAGAAGAGGAAAGAATGAAAGAAAGAGAGAGAGAAGAGGAAGTGTAAAGTCACCTGTAGGCAGAAGGAAGAGGAAAGTAAGAAGGAAAGGAGGACTGAAGAGGAAGGATGGAAGAGAGGAAAGGGCAGACACCAAAAGCAGCACTAAATTGAGTGAGTGGATGGTGAATGCCGCCACCTACCACATAACAACTTGATATCAGGAATTCTGCAGAGCTGTTAGCAGCATAACACTTATGGAACATTTTCTTCACAACAACACAGGTTACATATTCAATCACCTCAACAGCTAAGTAGCTTACATATGTTCTAGAACTGTTTTCCTCCATAAATGCAGTAAGACTGAAGTATGGCAATGCAGAACATCAAAATACTCTATGACTGTATGGACATGTTCAAAGAATGCACACAGCTAGTGCCAAAAGTCTATGCAAGAAAGACTGAGGGTATTGATAATAGTATAAGGCAGAACATGTAAGAATAAAGTAGACAAGAAGTAGTTGCCAAAGCCATCCTGCTGGAAGGAAGGAGTTAGATTCCCCCTCCCCTGTTTTACATGCAACAGAACCCCTTAGGAATTGCCCTGTCTACCAGTCACTTCCTAAGCATTTTTGGATGAATATGATTCACTCCATATTACAGCCCTGATGGTCCCACACCTATCTGGTATAGTTGCATTTGTTTCAATTTTACGAACTTCTCATACAGGTTGTACAGCTTTTATGCAAAAATACTGAATTATAATGAGCTTAAGGGAAGCTTCAATACCTCCATAATAAGATTTACACAACTGGGTCATAAAACCCACTGACAGCACACATACCTCAGTATGGTGAAGCTACAAATTTTCACAATCTCCCAGAGACCTTCTTCAGCTTTCATGGAACTTTTAGAACTAACCCATCATAAGCTAACAGTAATATTTTTTTGGTAGTAAAAACATGCCAAAATAAGGTGTGATTATACTATACAAGTTGGAAACACTGCTTAAACAGGGAGACATTAACAGGAAACATACCAACACTGAAAAGGGAAAAGCAAAACCTGAAAATCAAATCTTAACAGCCAGACCCACATACAAAAACCAATAAAATCCTCAAACTTCTTTATTTTCTTTCTAATCAACTGGGCACCCTCGACATGCAATCCAGAGTTATTTTAAGCCGTGTCCACAAAGAAAGGAAGCTGGAGTATGTGGGTTTTGCATCATTGTAAATATAAATAACTAATTAAAGTTTCATCTGAACTCACCAAAATACCTGTGCAGGCCACATATGAGGATTTCAGTGATTCAAAACTCCTATTTGCACCTGCAAGCATTTGGTGTGAACACAGCCGTACTCCCTGAACTGCTCTCAAACTAAACATTTCCAGCTAATAACACACCTTTATCCTTTAACATATCCCATTACAGCCTCAGCAAATCAAAGCCTTTAGTTTGAAAATTTGTACATGTCAAAATATCCCAAATATTTAAATTTCCACAGATCAAGACTATTCTAAACTGTCAAGTATCCCAAGGTACCCAACAAATCACTTTAAACCTTTACCTAAAATTTTTGCTCTCATTCCCCTCAGCCACATAAAAATATAACTGTGCATTAACTCCAAAGCAAAAAAGTTAAAAGGGAATGGCATAAATGTCTGCTGTAAATACAATCTCTTTAAATGCAAAGCTTTGGGAAACAATTAGGGATGGGATTCACAGACTTACAACATATTCCCCCAATTGACTCAGAATTGTTTTTGAAGGAAGAAAAAGACATGACAATACTCTACACTCTCCATTCCTTATCCTTCTTGAAAAACATTAAAATATGACCATCTCCCTCTCTAACTTCACTCTATTCATTATAATTCGTTTTTGAAGGCTGCAACATGCTTGCATGCGTCGGCCTTTTTGGAGTGGAGTGTGTAGCATTTTATGACCGGATGCCCTTCCTGACGTCTACCAATGACCCTTGGGTGGATTCGATCCTCCGACCCTATGGCCAGAGCGGAGCGCTCTAACCCACTGAGCCACGGCATAATTAGGGATAAAATTGGCACCTATCCATCTTCAACACTGAGCTGTAACAACAGATGCTCTAGAATATAAGGCTAGTCACCACAAAACTCTGGCACTGACCAAAAGTTAGTAACCTGCAAAGGGACTACAATCTCATGTTAAGTGAATGAAGTATGGTATAGCTAATGCAAGCTTCCCCAATATCAAGAAACAAAGCGAGATACTGCATTCTCTTTGTTTTTCCTGCAAAAATGGGTGTTATAGTGCAATTGATTGCAAGTCTGTCTGTGCATTTGAGCTCAGCGTAGAACATGAACTTGGGGAGGGTAGGGGAAGAGGTGTCAAAGTATCTACCATGCAAATACTGGGAATCAACACAAAAGCTGAACTTACCCAACACTTTCACAAATGCTGGGAGCTATTCTCGCATACAATTAAAACAGTTCACCATTAACAATTATCAATTCCATTCAATTAGTTCTGAACTCATGATCAGCTAGTTTTGGCACCTGATTTAGCTTCCAGTCCATAGAAAATATCAGGTGTACCATGGTAAACCTCAAACTAGGGATTCTTTAGGAGGAAGTATGGTGTTCTTTGATTATGATTACATTTCTCACAACTGCTGGAAGTAAATACCTGGTTTGGGCACTTTTTTTAATTTCTAATCTACAGAAAACATCAGCTGTGCCATGGCCAACCTCAATATAGATTTTTTTTTTTTTAACAGGAAGCTCTGTGTCATAATTTGATTTGTAGTTTATACTTTCAACACTGCAAAAGGCAATGTAAGCCACCATATTATGCAAAGAAAACTGAACAATCCAGCACTGAAAATAACAGTATGTCCTCCAAAGTTCTTTACTGAAAGTAATTATGAAGTCACTCCAAAGCAGTTACAATGGGAAAGAAACCTAGAGAAATGTATCTCTGATTGAGTTCCAAGGTTGGCTATGAAATTTCAGGATGCATTTTACGTAGAAGCTTTTTAACACCCCTATACACGCAACATAGTTTGCACATTAAACCTTAACTTTCTCTTGTAAGTTATTCATGTTTTAATATTGGCTTACCTTACAACAGTGACACAAGGACAATAATGAGATGCAATGTGAAGTGAATAATAACTTGCTAAGGAAGAGGTACAAAACCTTCAAGAACATTTAAAATACAACTCCGTGTTTCAAAGCCCTGCTATAAAACTGTGTGTGAAGTTAGTTACAAAATCTCCAAGCCACTCAAAATACAGGAGTGGGTTTCATGTTAAAGAGTTAGTGAAGTTTGGAGGGCTCACTGTCCAACATGCTACTGTGCACCAACCAAACATAAGGTGAGGGTAAGGGTGACATACTCTGGCCTTGGGGGGGGTCCATACATGTCTCCGTAAGGGTCATCCCTCCTGTCGTAGCCCATGGGGGGTGGTCTGCGGTCCATGGGAGGAGGTGTACGGCGGCCCATGGGGGGAGGATGCATGCGGTCGTATGAGTCGTACCGGTCATATGGGTCCCTGTGCACAAAGAAGTAAGTTCATTTTACATAAAATTCAATTTAATCATCCACCCATCATCAAATCCTGTGTTGCCCCATGAGGAGCATAGAAGCCTGGGGCTAGGCAGGTTGGTCATGACAGTTAAGATGAAAGTGACCAGCCTCACTCATCCCTGAGTGGCATTATGTGAGCAATAAACCCCAACCATCCCTTGGATATAAACCAGCACAGGCTCAATCCAACTGGAGCACCAATTATTACCCACTAAACCACCAGGTACCAAAATTTGGTTAAATGGTTACCACCTAGCGTGGTAAATGGTTTCCTGGTGTACAGGAAACCATCTGGCTTGCCACTCAGGGTAGAGTCACCTGTAGACAGAAGGAAGAGGAAAGAATGAAGAAAAGAAAGACAAAAGAGGAAGGAAGGAAGAGAGGAAAGGGCTGTCACTCGAGAGCAGCACTACACTGAGTGAGAGGATGGTGAGTGACCCCACTTAACAATTCTTAAACTTGACAAACACATACCTTATACATGTTTCTCTACTTTCTATGGTGCTAGAGAGCGACACCTTCATACAATGGTACCAAAAGGCTATAACCGACATCCGCGCTGAGTTATGTAATGTATCTTTAACCCTTCCAATCCCCTGAAAAGAGGATGGTGCACTGCATGCAAGATGCAACATCAGCTTGCAGTTCATCAGGATCACCTGCCAATGAACCTGGGACTACTACTACTAATTTTCTTAACTTGATTTTTATAAGTGCAAATGCACACAAACCCAGAAAAGCCTTTAAATAAAACTTCAATAAACCCTTTTATGATAAAAGCCCTTTGCTAAGTTGAATAAACAGTCTGGCAGTAGTAAGAGTACTGTACAGTACAGTACATCCTTCAACTTTGCGAACTTTAATTTTGCGAATCACCAATTTTGCGAGGTAGTTCCAAGTCATTTATTTTTTAACATTTATGAGCTTTGCGAGCGATCACACTTTGCGAGGTCGAGTGGTGGGAAAGTCGTCTTCCCGCACTACTTTGCCACACGGAGTAGTGACGTCGTGGTTCGCTGGGTGTACTGTGCCTCCTAGTTCGGTGTTCTGCCGCCCCGCCACGTTTGTTTACACCACAGTAGTCGCACCCAAGCCTTGCCCCGCTACCAGTCCCGTACACCACGCCAGTCTTCAGATCAGTGTAAATATGCATTTTTTTCTTTTTTATGTTTCTTACCTATGATGTTTTCATAATAATATTACTGTACAATACATCCGTCCATGTTTGTTTCATTTATCATCATAAAATTAAGAGGTAGAGTCGAGAACGAGTGGGAAAAAGTGCCTAACTTGGGGTGATGTCGACCAATTTACCTTTATTGCATATATTTAATTGTTTAAACTTTGCGAATTTTGATTTTGCGAGGTTTTTTGTCGACCATATTCTCGCAAAATTGGAGGGAGCACTGTATATCAAAATAAACCTCACTAGTATACATGTGTTACATGGGAAAATACCTGTATGCTGGTTCACGGGGCATTGGTGGGGGTGGGCGGCGATCCAACGCTCCTGCAGGAGGTAAGGGGCGCCTGTCGCGTCTCTCATAGTCATCATAATATCCATTCCTCATTGGGGGTGCTGGAGGAGGGCCTGGGTGTGAGGGTGCCCATTTAGCAGTTTTGGCATCAGACAAGAAAAAATTTATATCAAGCCTATTCTACATTTTGACAAGATCTGGTTATACATTGGAGATTTTTGTTACAAATTTAATAATACTGTAATTGAATTTCAGCACCAAAGGTATTAGCTATTTCTTGAGTTTTGTGTACCTAGAAAGAGTCTAGCAAATCTGACTTGATTCTAGTGCATTATTACTTTATTCTAGCATCTCAATGCAATTTTAGCACCTTCCAATGAGACTGGCATCTACCGACTTGAATCTAGCAACTCTTATTTGGTTCAAGCACCTTCTTAGTCTAGCATCTTTTGACTCATCTACTGTACCTGGGGGAGGAGGTCCATAGCGATCAGCCATGGGGGGTCTGCGGTCATATGGTCCTGGTCTACCCATACCACGTCCTCTCATGGGACCACCACGCCCACGAAATCCGCCCCCCATTCCACCTCGACCCATCCCACCCATTCCTCCACCAGCTCTCTTCTCTCCAGTGGATTGCTGTACAAGAGAAAAAAATATTCCTGTAAGAATACACCAGGCCATAATGAGCTGAAAGAGGTCAGGGGTCTTTGTTGAGGGAGATTAACGAAAGGCACAATTCCTTTACCAGTTACCTTCTCACCTGTTTACTGCTGTCGAGTGCTTTTAACGATGGTGCACTTGCAATAGGATCAGAAACGTGCTAACACTGAGCCTTTCAGTTCTACAGCCCAAGTGCTGGTTGACATTACACATCTACAAGAACAATACCAGGCCAACAGATATACAAAAACAGACTCGTCAAACACATTTATCCACACAATTAAATGAATACTATCATCTTCAATTGTGTAATTAATAAAATATTGGGGAATGCTTACAGGCGATGAAAGTTTAATAGCAACAATATATAACCGGGAGAAAAAATGGGGGAAGATCATTTATGACACTATGTGTTGTCAAAACAATGGACCACTGTATAAGACTGTTAACACATCATGACATCACGAGGGAGGATGAGCAACAAAGGAACATGACAACAGTGAGTATGGTAATATAAATGTTGTATATTCAGAGGAGGATCCAAAAAGTGTGCTACTTCACTCATGAAAAATGGAGTGTGAATGCTGAAGAACTCATGGATCATCATTATCATTTTCTCAAACTCTTTTCCTACATTGTTAAAAATCTCATTGAAGAATAACAAAAAACACACGACCACCTAACTAAATGAAATTTAACAAAAGCCTGGAAGAAATTAAAAACTGTACAAAACTTTCAGCTTGGCCAAATATACAAAATCATCTTTCAGCAGCTTATTTCACAACTCTGAATAGTATAAAGTGAAATTAGACAGAATATGAATAACTAAGGGCCAACAGTACTACTTTCTCTGCCATAGTGACTCAGTGAAGGTCAGAAATATTGTGTGCATATGGTTGTGAATCAGTCAGTACGTTGGCAGTGGGAGAAGGGACTGAGAGTATGTTAAAGTACACTGCCAAGCAACCCACTCCTCCCTCCCTCTTAACTGATACTCTTTTTACCCTAACTCCAAACAAAACTGCCATCTAATCTTGAATGCATTGTTGTAACAAACAATTAACACTGGAATACTGTGCTAGTCATAAAATGATACCAATTCCTCCCTCCCTCATATTCTCTTTTTACTGACATCCTAAAACTGCCATCTCTGAAGAGAATGCCAAGCTGAAATAAAAGATAACACTAGTATATGGCACTAGTCAAGAAGTGCAATGGAAAGGATGCTGTGCCACAGTACTTTCTGCCACTGAGCAATGAGAAAACTACAAAATGATCATAATCTGGTTAAAGTCAAGGTAAAAACATAACAGATATGGGAGGAAGGGAGGGGCTGTGGTAGGGAGAGTCTACAGTAGATAGGAGTAGTGTCAAGAGCAAGGAGGGAGATGACTACAAGGCTGCCAATCATCTGTCAGCCAAAAATTTGGCAAGGGAGGAAGGCATGTAATATTTATAGCATGCAAGACATCAGGCATATCTGTAATCAGCTACAGGTGCTCTCCCCCTCAAGTATGGAACTAAGGTGCCCTAATTTTCTCTTATGCATATTTAAAATCTCATATGAGCTGAAATAAAATGCAAAATGGATTAAATCAGCCAAAGGCATCAGTGAGAACTATCCTTACTCTCAAATGCAGCTAACAGATTGTCAAAGGACATACAACACTGATCTTACCTCAACACTGATCTTAAAGCCATTCATATCCCAGTTATTGAGGTTCCTGATGGCTGTGGCAGCCTGGTCTTCTGTCTTCATGTGAACAAAGGCATAGTTACCCAAGATGGAGCATTCTGTCACCTCACCAAACCTCTCAAACAGCTTGCGCAGCTCAAAGTCCTTGCATGTGGGTGGAAGCTTGCCCACAAAAATCTTGGTTTTGGGGGGCATTGTGACACCTGAAATAATAGTGCTTAAGTCTACAAAATCATGAAGGAACACTGCTTCTCAGAATTATATTATGTACAGCCAGTCCCTTTAATATATGCATTTGATGATGGATGGATGGACACACACTTCAATCTGGCAATGTGAATGAAGTGCTTGTTGGAGATAAGACAGCATAGACGAGTGAAACTGTGCCAGTAGAAAGGAAAATGGCAGTGATTATGCCCCTGTACAAAAATAATGGTAAGTCAAGTGGGTGCAAGAATTACTGTAGGGAAGGTATCGTTTTCGTTTTAGAAGGCTCCAACATGCTTGCATGTGTCGGCCTTGGTCACCTAATGGCGGCTCTCCAGGCTGCTCGATCTTTGGCAGCCTCCCTATTCAGTCCCTTAACCCTTAAGTCACATTTAATGACCTCCTTCCATGTCTTTCTTGGTCTACCCCTCCCCCAATATTAACACTTCTCACCCTCTGCACCCAATTATCATCCCCCATCCTCTCCACATGTCCAAACCACCTCAGCCTACCTCTCCTCATCACAACACCAATACACTCCAGTCCCATCCTACCTCTCAACTCTTCTATCGTAAACCCAGACCCCCCGGCCCTTCCACGCAGGGACGCACTGCACATCCACCTAATCATTGTCATTTCTGTACGTTTAAACCTGCGAATATCCTCTTCCTTTACTGCCCAGGTCTCACTACCATACAGCATCACACTCCTAACACATGCTGCATACAAAGATCCCTTAGCACGTAAGGAGAGTCCTCCCAAAGTCAGGAGAGGCAACAGCTCCCTGAACTTCTTCCAACCACTTCTCACTCTAGCAACCGAGCTAACTCCAGCCCCACCTCCGGCACATAACATGTCTCCCAGATAACAAAACTCCTCCACATACTCAAGAGACTCACCTGCAAGTTCAACCCTCTCACGCATAACAATCTCCACCTGCTCTCCCCGACACACCGCACACATGAAATCAGCATTATCTCGCAGTCTACCTCTAATACCACTACATCTCTTGTGCACCCACTTATCACAAACACTGCACAAGATGGAATTACTTCCCACACCCATGTGGCAAACTGCACATGGCCACTCTCCCTCTCCTCTGATTGTACCGCCACCAACCCTAGATATCATCACTTTTGTTTTATCTGCATTTACCCTTAAGCCCTTGTGCCCCATACCATCTCTCCACTTCTTAAATCTTTCCTCAGCCTCCCCTTCATTCTCAGCAATCAACACCAAATCATCAGCATACAACATCTCCCATGGGAGTCCATCTCTGAAGTCACGTGAGAGGGCTTCAAGCACCATGATAAACAACAAGGGACTCAAAACTGACCCCTGATGCACACCAACATTCACGGGAAACTCATCACTCAAAGCTCCATTCACCCTTACCTGAGTGTGAGCACCCACGTACATGGCCATAACCACCCTAACCAGCCACTCTTCCAACCCTAGCTTTCTCATTGCCCACTTCACCACCTCTCTAGGGACTCTGTCAAAGGCCTTTTCCAAATCAACAAAAACAAAATACAATTCCCTTTTCTTGCCAATATATTTTTCCTGAAGCTGTCGAACAATGAATATGGCATCAGTGGTCCCCCTGCCTGGCATAAACCCAAACTGCATCTCATTGATATTCACTCTTTCTCTAATCATACCTTCTAGAACTCTCTCCATTACTTTCATTATCTGATCTAAGAGCTTTATACCTCTGTAATTTCCCCTTTCCAGGGCATCACCCTTCCCTTTGTACACATTTACAATTACACTCTTCAGCCAATCATCTGGGACAACACACTCATATATAATCATATTTATCAGGTCAGTGACTAACCTCACCCCAATATCTCCTGAGGCCTTCAACATTTCGGCAGTCAACCCAGACACACCTGCCGCCTTCCCCACCCGCATCCTGCCTATTGCCTCACTCACAGTAGCAGCGTCAATCAAAGGCCAAGGCCCAAACACTGGATCAGCTGGCTCCAAACCTTCCCTATCCCAATCAAACTCCTCATTCAACAACCGGCTATAATGCTCTCTCCATGCATCTTTAATATCCTCACTGTT
>JAGKTI010001710.1:58426-78469 GCA_018397915.1 Birgus latro
ACCACTACCCTTCCTTCATCATTCTTCACACACTGCTCGCCTACAATGTCCCGATTATCTCTCTTCACCTGATTTGCCACCCTAAAAACCATATTTTTCCTTCCTTCATGATTTAGATTATCAAGTAAAAGTCTCTGTGACTCAGACTTCGCCCTGTATACCTCTCTTCTAGCCCTGCGCTTGGCAGCCAAGTACTCCTCCCTGTTACCACCCTTCTTCCATTCCCGAAAAAGCCTTCTTTTCTCCTTAACTGCAGCTTCTACACCCTCATCCCACCACCAAGTTACTTTATGTCTTGGTGGGCCTCTTGTCCAACCGCATATTGCATCGGTAACTCTCAAGAGGTTGTTCTTAAGGGCTCTATACTGTTCATTAACGTCTCTATCTACGGCTTCCTGTTCAGCCACCACTCTCCTCATCTCACTATAAAAGGCATCCCTTACTGATTGGTTTCCCAGCTTCCATATTTTCCTCCTAGGTACATATGTCCTCCTTCTCATCATTCGTTCCTTAAGCACCATGTCACAAATCAACAGTTTGTGCTGCTGCACACACTCCTCGCTTCCTATAACTTTAACATCTCTCACTAATCTCCTATCAACCCTCCTGACCAGAAAATAATCTATCTGACTACTATTTCCCCCGGACTCGTACGTAATCAATCTACTCACTCTTTTTCTAAAATGTGTGTTGCACACAATCATGTCCATAGCCTCCCCAAACTCGAGTATTCTTTCCCCTTCCGCATTCCTCACACCATATGCACATCCTCCATGGACTCCTTCATAACCTTGAGCTGCTTCACCAACATGACCATTTAAATCCCCTCCCAGAACCACTACCTCATCATCACCCATACCACCCACTACACGTATTAAATCATCCCAAAATCTATCCTTCTCTGCGTCATCCAATCCCACCTGTGGAGCATATGCTGATATAACTGAAATCATCACCCGTCCGATCATAATTTTCACTACTATTATCCTATCACTTACTCTCATGACATTCATAACATACTCCACCCATTTCTCCGCAACCAACACACCCACACCCCCATATTCGTCAGTTCCCCCCTGCCAAAACAGCTTATAGTAGCAATCCTTCCCAGCAATCTTTCTGGCTGATCCACCCCTGTACCGGACTTCCTGCAAACAAGCCACATCCACCCACCTCCTACTAAATGCCTCAACAACTTCCCCCGCTCTTCCCCTCAAACTTCCCACATTCCACGAGCCCACCCTAAACCCCCTGGGTGATTTGCTGTCCTCAGGCTTGCTTTGATGTATGTATTTGTGCTTGGTCATAGTCGGAAAGATAAAGGGTGGTAAACATTCCAAAGGCCCAGCCCATTGTACAGTTCTAGGTCCAGGCAATGGATCTGGGACCCCTAGCCCACCAGCTTACTAGTGGCTGTGGTAGTGGCCTCGGGGCACCCTGCCAGGACACCTGCAGAGACACCCTCCAAACATGCCTTGGCACTGCAACTGCCCCGCCATTATACACCCACTGATAGGGCAGCCTCCTGGGGCGCTACTCCCAGGTTCGGGCCCCTCTCTATTGAGCGGAAGCGGTAGCCTGGGAACCGCAATACCCTGTACCCTCTAGCACAGGTTCGAGCCCCATCTCGCCCCGGGCCCGTGATCTATGCCGGCGGAACCCCTGTCAAGCCTCCCCCCCGAAAGTCCGCCACTAGGTAGCGGGGGCAAAGTTTTCTGGCCGCATGCCCTTGCTGGCGTCAACCCCTGTAACGTAGTGGGGTACGTTGTGTGATATGTAGAGTGCCTGTGGTGTAGTGCATATGATAGTTAGAGGAAATGTTTGGGAGAGCATGCTGGTCTACTCTCCATGTTACTGTCACACTGAAAAGGTCAGCAAAGGATGATTAGGTAGCTAGTGAAAGGAGCTCCAGCTCTCCCTATCACCAGCATTCCATTCCCCCTGGGATTACTACCCTGTTTGGCCCGTGCTACAGCCTCCTCCTACAAGTTAGTTGTTTTTACGGGGTGGGGCACTAACCCACCACCAACCCTTTTAGTCGCCTCTTACGACAAGCAGGGATACTGGGGGAGAATTCTTGAAAAAAAACCCTACCCCCAGGGGGTATATGGA
Source organism: Birgus latro (assembly GCA_018397915.1). Taxonomy (NCBI): domain Eukaryota; kingdom Metazoa; phylum Arthropoda; class Malacostraca; order Decapoda; family Coenobitidae; genus Birgus; species Birgus latro. Next base: position 60,539 of record JAGKTI010001710.1, read on the forward strand.
AGAATTATTATACAGTAAGAGTGATACCAGAAGTCCTAGTCAGTGACAAACAGGATGGCTTCAGGAGTGGCAGAGGATGTGTGGATCAAATATTTGCAGTGAGACAGATAGTGGAGAAGGCTTGTGAGAAGGACTTTCAAGTGTTTATGGCATTTATGGATCTGGAAAAAGTGCTGCGTACAACACAGTAGATTGAGAAGGATTGTGGAAGGTTTTGTGCATGTATGGTGTAGATGGTAAGCTGCTAGGTGCCATCAAGAGTTTTTATGATGGTAGTGAAGCATGTGTAAGGGTAAATGGGAATCTAAGTGAATGTTTCACGATCAATGTAGGCATGCAACGAGGTTGTGTGATATCCCCATGGTTGTTCAATATATATATGGATGGAGTGATGACAGAAGTAAAAACATGAGGAGCGGAGATCGGAATGGTTTTGGTAATGAAAGGAATATCTAAAATTTGTTGTATGCTGATCATGCAGTGCTACTTGAAAATATCAGAAAAGAGCTTGGTAGATTAGTGAAGAGTTTTGCAGATGTCTATGAGCGCTGTGCCTAGCGGGTAAACGTAGAAAAGAGTAAAGTGATGGTTACTGAGAGAGAAGTGCAGTGAATGGAGAGAGACTGGAATTTGTAAGAGTTCAAATACCTGGGTAGTGATAGAAAGGAAAGGAAAATATGCAAAAGAAGTGGAAAGTAGAGTGAAACAAGGAAGGAAAGTAGCTGGTGCTTCGGCCTTGATAAGAAACAAGAGGCTTGAGTGTTGCAGCTGCGTGGGTTTTACATGAAGGAGTGTTACTGCCAACCTTAACATATGGATGTGAGACTATGGATGTGGCAGAAAATGTAGTCAAGAGTAAGTGCAGTGGAATGGGACTGCTGAAGATTGTATGTGGAGTAGAGAGAGTGGATAGAATATGGAATAATGTGACTCGTGAAAGATGCAGAGTGAGAAAGTCTGTGGACATCAGAAATGAAGAGTGTACCGAGATGGTATGGGCACGAGGAGAGAATGTGTGAAAATAGTGGTGAAAAAGATATACCTGAGCAAATCTGAAGGAGGGAGAACGCAAGGCAGACCAAAAAGATGGTGGAAGGATAGGGTGGATGAGTTTGTGAGGAAGAGAATTATGGAAGTTGATGAGGCTATGGGACTGGCACGAGATCAAGCTGGGCGGATGAATTTTGTGTGGAGAAGAGCATGACCAGGGATTTGGTATATGTGAAACTACAGAACGTGGTGATTTTTTCTTTTTTAATCTGATGGAACCAGAATTCCGAGGCTTGAATGATGAGTGAATGGAAGTGTGGCCCACTGCATTGGGCAAACTCTGGCTGTCTGGACGTTGCTATGCCTCACCCTCCCCTAGAGTGGAAAAGGAGGTCCAGATGATGATGATGGAAATCTATGTTTGATGGACCAGTGTGACACCTGAAACAAAGATTCATTCGCAGAAACAACATAAGCATTAAAAAGATGTTATTTTTCATTAATTTTTGATACATAAAAGCACTTTAATTCTATTACAAAAAGTAAGCAAACTGGAAGTCTGTACAAATGACATAAAAGCACAGCCTCTGTATTGTATTGTATATTTTGAAATCCAAATAAGCTATGCTGGAGTCATGGCTATTGTCTGGTTCCCAAGTTTATACCCAACAGAGCGTGGCAGCCAAGCTTGAGCAGCTTTGACTCACTTGTGTACCCCATTCACTGCAATAACTTCAGAAAAAAATTCACTGCAATAACTTCAGAAAAAAATTAAGTTCTATTATTGCTACAATCAGGCAATTTTCCAAGCCTTGGAGAACTTTTAAACTAGTCTTTTATAAGCTCTTGTGCTACTACAGGGTCTGCTGTAAGTTGAATAAAATTATGTGGTAATAAAATACCACAAAGTAAGAACTTTATTTAAGCCTAATAACTTTACTCAGCTAAGAAATCACTGCAGTCAATTTCACATTCTTATTAAAGTAATGCACCTTTAACTGTCTCATGACTTCAGCTTAAGGGAAAGCTTCCAGGTGGCAAAGGAGGATCTGTTCCAACTCCTCTGATTTATTTTGAATATTCCATCTCATATTTGTTCACAAAGGTTTCTGCTTTAGGGTCATTTCAAGATACCATCAGTAGCTTTGTAGCAGCTCTTCCTCTGATTTACTCATCATATTACACCTGAAAATTATCTGGTATGTATTTGTATAAATTTAAATATCAACATTAATTTTCTCACATACTAGACAGTAATGTAATAAGCAAAACAAATTATATACTTAAAACAGTTCCATGAAATTTCCAGCCACATGAAATACGACCATCAATTCCCCATTCCCCAACCATGCTGCTTTAATCATCTCATGCTTTCTGCTTTAGTTTCACACTGTTTGCCAGCAACATAACATTAATTGTCCAATGGTTCCTGCAACTTTAATCAGCTCAGCTCAAAGGGCACTTGTGATATACCAAGGTTTCCAATAAAGTACTGTACCATCAGCACCAGGACAACACTTCAATAAAATAAAAATTGACATCCATACCTGATATCTATTCCACATTGACTTGATCCAGTCCTCCTTTTCTGGTTCATGTAATTTAGTTCAAGAGCAGAATATGACAATACTGTACTACAGTTCCACACTCTCTGTAAAACACTTCTCTGTGACCAGCATACTGTATTCTATGATTGTGAGGATTCAGCATTCAAGATGGAGATGAAAGTCTGCAGGTACAAATCTACAATGTACAGCGACAAAATCAAGCTTCTAGACCTATCCGGAAGATACCTAACACGCTGTGATTGGGTAAGACCTGAGGATCTCCCCTTGAAATGTACATGAGATAAAACTTGTAGACAGCCATTCCTGTGTTAAAGGATGCTTAGACTGCCCAATACCCCACCATCAAACCACAAGACGGCACACTGCAACTTTACAGGAGTCGTAAAACTTGGAGAAGTTACGTCCCTGGAACAACAGAAATTAAACCTTTGAGGGGGCCTGTCTCTCAAACTCTGACTGCAACAACAAAGTTAGGGTGGAAGTGCGGGGTAATGGAATATTGATAAATGCTTTAGCCATCAAGGTAAATACTCTAGCTGTCACGATAAAGGTCACCCATGCAATTATGTGAAGAAAGAGACAGCAAGTCAAAAGGTTAAACCAGAATTCTACGTCCAACAATTTACAAACCCCAACTTCTACGTCCAGCAATTTAAATCATTCCCTAAAATCCGTATGTCCGAGCGACCTTCTTTGGGCATGCTAAAGGTTATGTCCATCTTTGCAGAGTGAATATTCTATCTCAAGGGGGAATTTACATACGAAAGTTTGACCAAGGTTCGTCGTGTTTACTGGAGACCTTGCCACATCATGTCAATCATCTTGGCAGCGATACACCTCACAGGCAACAGCTACTGATTTATGAGACTGTACACATTAACTCGACCTCCTAAAATTGCCATTTCTCCATCTTGAATACTTATCTATAAAAAAAAAGATTCAAACTAAAATATGATGACTTAATATCTTGGCAGAACATATTACAGTCAACAGCTACTGATCTACTGGACAAGTAGTACCTTAATTTAGCTATAAACCTCTCCACCTTGAATGCTAAGCTGTAAGAAGAGATTACCACAAGAATATGACAAATTCCATAAATTCCCCTACAATCAAAAGTACTAAAACATTAGCTTTCAACTCCTTTAAAAGACTTGAATGAAAATAATTAATGTAGCAAAGAATAAGTTGTCCTCAAAGTCATGTGGTCAGTATACATTCCATTACTTCCATTACTATACTTGTATCATTCACCAGCCTTCCTGTCTGTTGCCTCATCAGCACTCCTCAACAGTACTGGCCACATCCAGTTCATCAGCAACTACCTCCCACTGCTTTATCAAGTTTGTGTTGTAACTTTTCCCATACAAGTTCTATGGTACATAATACAGTACTTCTGATGTTCACAGGCTTCAATAACCCTAAAGTCTTTCCTTGGCTGAATGACAATATCTCAACACTGGGATGGCAAGTTGTTGTAACAAAACTTGTAAAAATGTAGTCAATACATATTTTTTAATACCATTCAAAGTATATTAAAAAGTCTGGTGGGAAACTGCAGTGAAAGAAAGTTTCTACATCAAAGTTAATGAATAAAATATGAAGTGGTTAGGATTACGGCAGCCGTAATTAAACACATACAGTACACTCTCGGACTACTATTACAGCACTTAGAGCACTTATACATATAATGAATGCCAGAGTTGTTGGGTTAGGTTAGGTTAATACTGCTACAATTCTGCTTAAGCTGCTAAAATTTGGCAGTTATGTTTGGTGGTTCAGCTAGGTTAGAAAAGGTTATGGCTGTTGTAATTGTATTCTGTGAGTGTATACCTATGGCTGCTGTAATCCTAACTACAGCCAATAAAATAAGGTTTTACACTAAATGGATAGAGAGCTAACAAATTTCTCAACTTTTGGCAATCTGATGACCAGAGATCGGGAAAATATGAGGTACATAAAAATATTTTCACATAAAACGATGTACAGTATTTCACGGAGGGGGTGGGTGGGTTGATTTCTGCTAGAGATGTACCTAAAATCACCTAAATAACAACATTTTTATTCAATCATTGGTAATGAGTCGCCACACCTGCTGCCATGGACGTGTACAAGACAGGTTGGTAGCCCTGCCTCAGAGGCTCAGGGCCCTGCCACAACCCTCAGACAACACCACCCTCCCTCACTACCCACACATAGTGGTCTTCTATCTATGTAAGTCATGGTTTCCCTGCTCTTATAACATCTTCTTATTGATAAATACAGGACCTCCAACTGACAAGCAGCCTACAAATAACAACTAGTTAAAAGGGAGCAAAGAATGTACAGTATATTGGTAACAACTGATCATTCAGTATCATATAAGGCTATTGTTTTGAAATGTCAAAAGATATCAGGGGGAATCCACTCCTGTCCCCTCTGGGTGCATGACTGGTTGTATAATTCTGATTTTGTTTTCCTAAATTTTTCATGGAAATAAAGCACTGATTAAAACCACATATTTTAGTTTTTCCACCACATGTTCTGGTGAAAATTAACATTAAAAAATTATAATGGCTTAAATGACATTTTTATTTCATCTCTGCTGATGACTTTCCTCTCTCATGAGCTAAAAATAAACCTGGCAGTAGCAAAAAAGACATCATACAAAGTTAAATGAGATGCTAACTGGTAAACAAACATCATGACTTCAAAAAATACTGGGCTAAAGGAACCGACCAATCTGTCTTCAATTCCTAAACCTACAGTAGTAATTTCTGAAAAAGAAAAACTACCTCCTTCATGAGGTTTGTCTGAAAGCAGCAAGCAAAGTCACATTTTTACAAAATTTTCAAGTCATCTCGATATCCATTTTGACTGATAATGAGCTTGTCACGAAAATGGGTCAGCAAGATTGTACTGCAATGCCTTCCCTCAGCACTATTAATATTTGTTTGTGTGTCATGGCTCCCTTGGGAAGCTTTCTGCAAGCAGAGGAATGAAATATTTTTCCTCATTTGACTAACCACAAGAAGCTTCTGCCTGAAATATTGGCATCAAATAAAAGGGCAGCTACACCACTGTTCTTGGACACAAGGTAAATTTGCCAAAATCCTCACATTATGGTAGTATCAGGGAAAAATAGCAACATCCTCTTACACACTTCACCAAGATCTATAAATGAAATAGCCACAAGCTCTTTTTTCTTCTTCTCTATCAAGTTTGGCTCGGACTCGGGAATTCCTGGTTTGTTTACAATATATAAAATCATCACTCAAAATAATTCAGGAGAAACACTGAGTAATCGTAACTAGTCATGTTCAAAATTCAAATCGTTATAACTTTTGCTGCTCGCAAAAACGGGTAGCTGCACGAGTCAATATATAATACCAATATTAATCAAGAAAAATGACTTCCTGCCACAAAAAATGCGACTCTGGCCTAGCATATATTAAATGTAATTTGAGTAAACTTCGTCTAACAGTTTGATTATGCATAATAATTGAAAATATTTTGAATAATCTTATATACTTTAACACAGGATTATTAACACCACATTCATGGTAACACCCTGAGAAATCTAAAGGCAAATCCCAACAAATGACACAAGCATCTCAAAATCAGTATCACACCAAACTAGTTACACCTGAGAAATCTACAGGCAAATCCCAACAAATGGCACAAGCATCTCAAAATCAGTATCACACCAAACTAGTTACAGAAGGTGCGGTGAATGTAATAAAAATGTCGCCCTTCAGTTTCAACCAGCATTTAAACCAATTCTGAAAATATATATTGCATTATAGGAATACAATATGAGTAAGCCATGCATGGTAATGAATGGTTTCCGAGTACTGGGTCATGGTTATCGGTATTTCTTTTCCTCACCTCGTGTAATTATTTCATCAACTAACAAAACTCCAAAAACAAAATTCTGATTGTGGTAGCCTAAAGAAAAGTAACGTGTTACACAATGCACCGATACAATGGAACGAAAATGAAGTACAGTACTGTGCTCTGATAATAGGGAAGCTACCGTAAATTGTGTATATAGAATTGAAATTTCACTTAAAATAGTAATATTGTGTCCTAAGCAAAATAAATCATCCATGGAAGTGAAATTCTGGTTAAAATGCGATAATTGAACGAGCTTCACTCTGAAGAATTGGCGGCTATAATCGCGGTTTAATGGGAACTTATTTCTTGGCTTAACAAAATCGTCACGTGTTTCAAGAATAAAGTGATCATGCTTCCATTCAAGACGAGGCTGGCTTCAAAACGACGAAAAGGAAAAGAAAAATGAAGATTCAAATCTACGACGCTGTCCCGGCCCACACCCTCCTACCCATCCCATTATCCCCTCCGCATGGGATAAGGCCGGCGAGGCTGTCCTAAACATTTACTTATCTGGGCTTATTTCCACCATCCTGCATGCTGGCATATAACTGGGACAATTAGATTAATTTCGAGAACCATGAGGTTATCTGGAGGCCACGGAGGCAACGTGATTCCACCTTGTTCCCCTCCACGCGTTTGATAATAATGCTGCTCGCCCACAATGGAGGCCGAGGTTTTATACGGCCATTAAGTGACTTTACGGCGTATTTCCATCCATGGTCACTAGATTATACCTAAAACAATTCCACGGTACCCTAGAAACACCAGAAATCAACCTACCTCTGTGTGAAAATACTGCTACGGCGTAATATCAGTTACGGCCAGAAAATACCGGGAGCTACAAAGGGTAGCGTCTTCCTACGCTGCTGGCAGAGACGAAGTGACGCCGCGCCGCCTGGGAACTCGGTTGCCAGATTTAATTCATTTAGGTTGATAAACTTCCATCAAAAAGGTCATACAGGCTCTCAAAACGCCATAATTCCCGTTAATTCTCTAGGAAATAATACACCATCCCTAAAACTTGGTAATAATTCATAAAAAAAAATTGTTGCCAAATAGTAGTAAGTATCGCGACAGCCTGTAATAAAATCAATAAATAGGCAACTGATGCCATGACGTCACCCCCGCCCCACCCTTCCAACCAATCAGGTACTTCAATAATTGCAGCGGTGCCATATTTCCTAACTCTGTGGTTGTGATTTATTTTGAACTTACCACACTTATAAATCAAGCAGTTTTACCGATTAAGATGGTATACATTCAACTATAAAAGTCTAGATGGAGTAAAGGATAGCGAAACTAGGTATTTCTTATCTAATTAGCTCTAAATACGATACTAAGATAAGTGTATTGGTGAAATGAGTGGCGGCTGAGTTCTCAAAGCTTTCTTAAACTTACAGTTAAGACCTAATAATCCTCCATAACCGTTTGGATGCAACAGAAATACTTTTTGCAATCATAAAGCAATACAGATATTCATACTGAGCCACACAACCAACATTTACAACAGAGGATTTAAAAAATCCACAATGCTCTAAGCATTAAAGCATTTAACCAGTATATCATGTAAAGACCAGGTAAAATAATCAACGAGTCGAGAATGTGAATAATGATCATTGCAACTGGAATTATTACTATGTGGCACAATTTTGAAGATTTGGCGGGCTTCTCCAAGGACGGATTATGGCGGGCTTGAGGAGAGGGAAGCCGTAGGGCGGAGAGTACCGGCGTCTGTATATTTTTTGCTTCATATACAGCACTGTCAAAAGCTATTTATTTGCCAGTGTAACCGGATTTATGTGAATGCTTTTATATGGTCTCCAATGCTTTTATCTGGTATAGTTCCAAAGCACATCTCATGGTCGGGACGATTAGTCAAGAATGAGTCATATGATTTGAGTGTTAATACAATCACCATTACTTTCCTCGACAAGTTGATTGATTGAAATGTTTATTGTTGTAAAGATGAGGTTGATAAAGCATTCTTCAGCAAACACCAGCAGATGATTTTGTCAGGCTGGATGACTCATATGAGCATGAGTGCTAAGCAACAGTTACAAATTCTTGATATTAGCAGACTCATATCTTCAGCGTGTGGATTATTTTCATGTATTCCAACTGTGTTTTTTAAAGATTATTTAATCGTGTTTTTTTTCTATTGGTACTTTTTTTTTCTTTTTCAAACAGTATAGCAGTCAGCATCGAGCATGGAAGTGAGGGTCCCGGAGCTAGGAGCGGATATCTGTCTTTCACTGGTCTTGTTATTTCACTTTGGCGCTGGAGTTGCCTTCACGTGGTGGCACTAATTTATCAATGGGCGTCGGAACTGCCATGTTATATAAACGTTAAATTCCCTCCCTATCCCCCCAAAAGAGGATGGAGGACTGTAGACGGGCAGCTTCAGCCTGCAGCTCACCTAGTTCACATTTAGATGAGCCTGGGCCCACAAAAGTTGAGCGAAATCGTTTAACAGCAGCAAGAGAGAGAGAGAACAAGTTAGCAGTGCCTTATAATTACTGTCATCCACTCCATTACAAACTCTTACATCCATTGACATCATTATTTGCATTAATTTCCATGTCTTTAAGTTACTTCTAAGCTGAATAAAATCGTCTGGGGTAGTATGAATTGTTTAGTTGTCCTTATTGTGGCCCCAGAATCATCGAAGTGTGAACTTAATAGACTGCAAACTCAAGTTCCTCTTCTCTGCAGCCCACCTTTTTCTTTTTCAAGTCTTTTTCAAGTCAGGGAGGGAAATGAGGGATATTTGTATTATATGGCTTGATACGCGATGCTCGATTACACTAGTACCGTCCACCACGTAAAAGCGTCCATATTCGTCCATGTGAAGCACTCAACCCAACTCGGCGGGGTGCTTTGTCCTTTTGTACCTTATTTCCAGTCGATAAATGGCAAAATTAGACAATACCATGGCCCCGCATCCTTTCCATAACACTTCATGACCAGCACCAAACTCTAGCGTCAAGATAAAGATATGGTAATTTTACGCCTAGTTAGTGAACAAAGTATAGAAGCAAAAATAGCTAAAACACATAAACATATACCTATTCATGGTGAATAAAATTGTCTGGAGTAAGAATGAATATCTACCTTTGAATGCCAAGGTTAAAGTTGATTGACAGACATTTAATAAAAAACACCCCCCCCTCCATTTATCTATGTACCTCTCTCTGTGTGGCTGGCTGGTTGACAGGTACTCAGTTTATTCCTTATCCAGCATACAATTTTATTCAGTGGGGGGGGGTCATCGCCTTAAATGTTAACTCTGCCAAATCTATAAGTTTTTTCTTTTATTGTCTGAGATCTCTATTAGGGAAGGGATTTCTGCAGTACGATGGCCTATTGCCCTTTTACTACTACTACTACCATTATTGCTACTGCTGCTATTTCCACCACCACTATTACTACTGCAACTACTACTACTAATGATAATAGTCCATCCATCACCCAATCCTACGTTGCCCTATGAGGAGCATAGGAGCCTGTGGCTAGGCAAGTTGGTCCTGACATTTAAGATGAGAGTGCCCAGCCTCTCTCATCCCTGAGTGGCATTATGTGAGCAATAAATCCCAACCATCCCTTGGATATAAACCTTCACTGGCTTAATCAGATTGGAGTGCCATAATTACCCACTAAACCACGAGGCACCATAATTTGGTTATATGGTTACCACCCAGCACAGCAAATAGTTTCCTGGTGTACAGGAAGCCATATGTCTTGTCACTCAGTGTAGAATCACCAATAGGCAGAAAGAAGAGGAAAGAATGAAGGAAAGATAGACAGAAGAGGAAGTGTAAAGTCACCCATAGGCAGAAGGATGAAAGAATGAAGAATGACAAAAGAGGAAGGAAAGAAAGAACGATGGAGGAAAGGAAAGGACAGACACCCGAAAGCAGCACTACATCGAGTGAGTGGATGGTGAGTGCCCCCACCTACCACTATTTAATGATATTATTAACCATAATACAGGTACTACTAATGATAATAATAACCATAATAATACAGGTACTACCAATGATAATAATAACCATAATAATACAGGTACTACTAATGATAATAATAACCCTAATAATACAGGTACTGCTACTTTTATTACTTCTACTACTCAGACTTCTATCCACTCTACTGTATATAAACATACCTTTTCATGCTATGGACTGAAAAGGGTTGTAGCTAATACAGAGAAGATTATAGGGGACAGTCTAATTACTCTCTCTCTCTCTCTAACAAATGTTTATTAATTTGCGAGTGTTGGATGTATTAGATAAGAGGTATCATTCGTGAGAGAGAGAGAGAGAGAGAGTATCAGAAGTCAATAACCAATCACAAGAATTTTATTGGTATGAGAGGAGGAGGAGGTGGAGGAAGGGAAGAAGGAAGAGGAAGAGATGCTGACTTGATGATGATGATCTTTTTTTTTCTTTTATTTTTAATGTGTCCAACTCTGGGAATATGGTTCACAGCCTGCTTCCAAGGCCCAGTAGTCCTCCTACAAACCGCACACCTCCAGATGCCACCACTTCGGTGCTAACACCCACCGTCCATATTGAATACATGCTAGGGCTGTCTCATACAGGACTGGTGTACTGGTATTAGCGGGGTTATTTTCATGACATGTCGGCGGGTCTTCTGGAAGATCGGTAAAGTCTGATTTTATGAAATTCAAATCTTAAACTGTTTCATGTCCCAGCAGGAATCTGAACCTGGGTCCGGTAGGACTGCAGGCCACCTCTCTACCGACTGAGCCACCATGTGGGTGTATGTGATTGGAGAAGATGGCACTGATTAAAGTAGGATGAGGAAGAAGAAAAAGAGCTGGAGGAGGAGCAAAAAGTGGTGGAGCAGGAGGCGGAGGAGGGAGAAGGAGGAAGAAGTACTGTAGTATGAGAAAACACATCATCACCATCATCACTGCCATCACCACAACAACTGCAATCATACATAACAGATAGTTGACCATATATAAAGCATAGATAACCATACATAAAGCACAGATGACCATAAATAAAGCTTAGATGACTATACATAAAGACAGATGGCCATACATAAATGATACATGACCATACATAAAGCATAGATGATCATGCATATGGATAGATGATTATACATAAAGCATAGATGACCATACATAAAAGACAAATGACAATACATAAAGGATAGATGACCGTAAATAAATGACAGATGACCATACATAAAGGATAGATGACCACACATAAAAGACAGATGACAATACATACAAGATGGATGACCATAAATAAAGGATAGAGGACCATACATAAAGGATAGAGGACCATATATAAAGGAGAGATGACAATACATAAGGATAGATGAATAGCCTTTCCTACTCTCTTTTGTGGCATTATATGATCGAAAAACATCTAGTCACCTCTTAGGAGCTAAACACACTCTAAGCTACTCTATAACCAGCCCCTTACATCACTATTACATCATTTTAACATGTAATATATTTCTCTCCATCTTGAATGCTGAGGTATAACAAAAGGCCACTAAAATAAGGTGCTATTCACAAATACAGTACTCATACATGCTATGGAAAGATTGCATGGCTATAGTATAGTATTGTCATATTCTGCCATTCAAGTATGGAAAATAGGCTGGGAAAAAAAAAAAAATCTCCACTAAATTAAGGTGAATGAATAATAATTCAGGAAGTCCATGAAATACTATAGCACAATATGTTTGTTCTAACATGACGACAATCCCTAGCCCTTTGCAGCTCCGATGATGGACAAGTGTAGTCAGAGGGAAGAGTTGATATGACTAGTAGCTTATCGAATTTCATGCAACAATCACTTCGGGTTCATTGTGTGAGTAACCCATTTCCGTCAGGTGAAAACAAACAGACTACGAGTAAATCTTTAAACTGCATTTATACGTAGGAATCTATGACATACAACACAATACAGGAGAACAATACGACCAAGTTATGAACGTACCAAACACACCAAATAATAATAAATTTGGAAGATGAGGCAGAGTGATTAAATTCTGGGGTTAATCAGAATAAAAAACACCATCACATTCACTCTCATCTTAAATGTCAGGACCAACTTGCCCAGCCCCGGGCTCCTAGGCTCCTCATGGGGCAATGTAGGATTGGATGATGGATGGATGGATGAAACACACCATCAGCAGCAGCAGCAGTATCACCATCCTGACCACTGTTCCTTTAGTGTTTGTTCCTTTCCTTTTATATACTGTACTATAATTAGAGTTGCTCACTCCATACATTAAATCACAGCTGTACTTTAATACTGTATTACTGGTAAGGGCTTACCTATATCCAGATTGTCAACAGAATGTGCATAAAACTTCAAGGAGTTATTTTGGGGGTAATTTTAAGTAATAAATGCTATATAAATGAAGGTCAAGTTCTCAGCTGTTACAGTACCACATTTACTGCTGACCTTATGGGTGAAATTGGTATCCCTCATAATACACCCTTAAGGCAACCAGTCACTGTAGCTCCATAATATCTGAGAATTGGACTCATATTGATATAAAGTAATAATGGTACTTATTGCACAAAATTACATCCATGAATAGCCTCCTGAGGCTTCTCATATATTTATCATGACACCCTGTAGAATAGGTCTGTTGAAGGGTGTGCAATGTGATAACTTTATTTCCTAGGAAGACAGGTTATAAAAATTACATACAGCACATTCACAGGCTTATAGTATATTCACTAGGAAGATGGACTCTGTGGTTAGTGTTGCTAAAAGTGAGAATGCAAAGGTGTGTATAATAGTGGTGTAGCCAGAGGGGGCCTGACCTTCACAGTGGCCATCCAAAAGTCTGGGGGAAAACCTTCAGATCCCCCTGAACAGTTCTCCTTGGACCATCCCATAAGTAGGCTTGGGTACTACACCTTGGCCACCCCATTTTAAGTATCCTAGCAGTGTCCCTGGTGGACATCCACCAATTATTTTATGATAACTTCTGATGCATGCAATGATGATAGAACACATATGACCTTTCTGTGCCTCTGCTGACTACAGTTTATAATGTGGAATGCAAGCTGATCATATCTTACAGTTTATGTGCTCCATAAATGACTGTCAAATATTACGGGATTGCTTACATCTTCACACACTCTCTTTTAATAATATGATAAACAATCCAAAATGTTAGAGAGAGAGAGAGAGAGAGAAACTTAAGCTTTCTCCTGTGTTTCCTTTCAAGCCAATTTAATAATCAGTAATACAGGTATCACTCACAATCACACACCACACATTCACAAACATACTTTCTAAAATTACAGTCAACATTAATCACTAGACAAATAACTTATTCTCCAACACTCAACCTAATAGAACCTTTAGTATGCAGTCACAGGGCTTTGGAAATTTGTTAACACCTCTTCCTCAGTCATTTATTCTGTACATTACATCTCAATATCCTCCAGCATGTTACTGAGAGAAACTATGTTGATAATAATACAATAAGTAACATAGGAGAGAATGTTCACCTGTAATGTGCAAAATAAATCAGTAAGGGTGAGATGCTATAATGTCTCCTATGCCACTAGGAGTTCAGCCGATACTCCTTTCACATTTCGAAGAAAAGTCCATTTATCCAGGTATGGCAAGTTAATAATGTAAGAATGGATGCATTTCCTTATATTTTCAGTCAACCATCAACCGTTAAATCCACATGTCATTCCCTCTTCCTATAGTCAGATATCATCAATTGTTTTCATCAAAGTGCGTACTGTACTCCCTCATGCTTCTTTTATATAATATGTTCACTGTTGTCTGTTTCATCTGGGAAGCATCATTATCATCATCACCTATCTATCTATAGCCCGACGCCCTAATCCCGCAAAGGGTGGTCACAGACAAAACGCCTCCAAGTCGTTCTGTCACCCACCATTTGTCTACCCTCCCTCCAGCTCGCTCCCCTCTCCCTCATATACCTCTCAACTCCATCCCTCCACCTCATTCTCGGCCTTCCCCTCCCTCTCCCTCCCTCCACCCCACCTGCATACACCCTCTTAGTCAGAGTTTCATTCTCCATTCTCTCCACATGTCCAAACCACCTCAGTGTATTTCTCCTAATCTTCTCAACCACATCCATATTCACCCCACAACGTTCCTTCACTTCTTCATTCGTCAACCTGTCCCTCCATGTCACTCCGCATGCTCCTCTCAAGTAACTCATTTCCACTGCATTCACTCTAGACTTGTTACCCTCTAGCAAGGTCCATGCATTGCTTCCATATGTCAGGGTAGGGATTATGATACTATCATGCAGTAACTTCTTGACTTCCATACTCACCTCCCTATTTCTCATCACCGCTTTCAATGAACCAACAACCTTCCTTCCTTGCTGTACCCTTTCAAGTATTTCATCCCCAAAACTTCCATCCTTACTCATCACACTACCCAAGTACTTGAATGCACTCACATTCTCCATATCCTCACCATCTAACCTCACTGTGCATTCTGTGACTTCATTCCTCTCAAACATCATAACTTTACTCTTGTTCACACTGACTTTCAGATTCCTCTTCTTACACACAGTCCCAAATTCATTCACCAAACCTTGCAACTTCCCTTCATCTTTACTCAACAACTCTGTATCATCAGCAAACAACAACACCGGAATCTTCCACATCTCACCCTCATTCATTAAAGCCACCCCCACATCCACTGCCCTACCTTGCACCTCCTTTACAACCCCATCCATGTAGGCTATATATTAAACAGCCATGGAGACATCACACAACCCTGTTTCAGTCCCACTTTCAGATCAAAGAACTCACTTAGCTCACCATCCACTCGCACAGTAGCCCTAGCTCCTTCGTGCGTGCTCTTCACAGCACTCAACTATTTCCCCTCCACTCTATATATTCATCATCATCATTATTATTATTATCCATCCATCCATCCATCCATTATCCAATCATCACCCAGACCACCCAATCAGTGTAAAATATGACATAATGGCAAAGAATATAAATTATCTAAAGATTTGATTATCTAGTATTACATAATGTGCAAGGTTAACACGAATAAATGGAATTTTTGTACACAGTAAAATCAGTCATTCTTTTCTACATAACACTCTCTTCAAACTTCACTAGCATATTCAAATTAAGGCACATAAATGAAGGCTAACGAGGAAGTACCATGAGCAAAACTACACTGACCATCCCTTGCCAGCACTGTATCCTACCTTTCATATTTCTCATTCTTCCTTATACATCAGTAAGTATCCTTCCATCTCATACTCTTTTATTGTGTGCTTCACACTGAATGATAAGCTGACAGGAAGGCTGGGTCTTGAATGTATTAGTGCTGTGAGGAGATGTGGTAGACTGAGATGATTTGAGGATGGAGGATGACAACTGGGTGCAGAGGGTGAGAGGTGTGAATGATGAGGTTCAAGTTGCAAGAGGCAGACTGAAAAAGACTTGAGATGAGGTTACAGAGTGTGACCTCAGGGATAAGGGACTGAAGGGAGAGGCTGCTAGAGACTGAGCAGCATGGAAAGCCACTATTTGGTGACTAGGGTTGATGCATGCATGCATGTTAGAGCCTTTATATGTGAAACAAAATGGATTTCATGTAACACATTCCATTTCTTCAGCCAGAAAGGAAGTATCAGCCAACTTTTGCTCAGGATAGTGTTGTACAACCAGCAAGGTGCATGACGAACAGTGTAAAGGATGTGTTGTAAGGGACATGGAACTTCAGGATAAACAAGAGGGAGGAAATTCAGGATGCAACAGTGCAATATTGCTGTTGTGAGGAGGTGGGCACATTGTGGCAGGAGGACTTGGAAGTGAAAGCGCATCTGGGTGTTACAAAAACTGGCAAAAAGCACTGGTGTACAAATATCATAGCTCTGAACACAAGTGACTTAGAGAATTGTGATCAAACTGTATGCTATTAAATGAATGAATGTGTCTTGTAAGTATTATTAAAATATCCCCTGTGTCATTCAGTAGAGCCATGCATTAAAGCAAGTCCAGAGGAGATAATGGGTTCTTAATGCAAACTGGTCACAATAAAGGTTTTATCTTTCCTTTGGCAATATGAATACAGACTAAGGAAGTATCAGAGTAATGA
Organism: Birgus latro; assembly: GCA_018397915.1. Taxonomy (NCBI): domain Eukaryota; kingdom Metazoa; phylum Arthropoda; class Malacostraca; order Decapoda; family Coenobitidae; genus Birgus; species Birgus latro. The sequence continues at coordinate 77,091 of JAGKTI010001710.1, forward strand.
CTAAGTTTAAGCTACCCCAGACCAGTACATCTGAGAGCATATGACTAGCCTAAACATTTCATAATAAAATACATAGGTTTTGGTGGATGTTTACCACATTTGTGAAGATGATACCATACATACAACCCCACAAACACAAGACATAATAATGAATGAGTAGTACAGAATCATTTCAGCAGCATCCTGTGATACTCAAAACTACATCCCACTGATGCAAAATGATGAACATAATAGTGGTACCGTTGCGGAAAGGAGTTTCTACACCCCCTCTACTACTTCCCTACCCTACCCCCTGACCAAATGTGGCAGCATGGCAGCAGTAGTGTAAGTTTCTATGAATGAATGGGCCTCGTCCTGTTACGTGGGACGGGAGTGGTGATTGAGTTTTGCTATTGCTGATGTTGTTAATAGTTTGCAGTATGGCCTTAAAAACAAAAATCCTAACGCGAATGCTAATACAAAAGGCTTAAAGTAATATAACTTCACAAATTGTATCTGTATGTTTAGTATTACATGCTGTGCAGACAGTAACCATCATACATCAGCCAACCTTATTACACCAACGTAAAGTATGGTGAATTCGATCTGCTTCTTTGTGCAAGCGATGCGAAATGTCCATGCACGACACGTATGAAAACCGATCATAAGTTTAATGCAAAATATATGGCCAAATTACAAGTTGCAGTCCATCTTCATCAATACAGATCAAATCCTTTGAGACCACTACAACCAGCCCAGACATTGATTCTGTCTGTTGCGGTGGACGTGACGTCACTAAAGTTTAGAAGCACACCACGAAAATGAAACCAATACTGTTTTGCTGAGCTTCTCACTGTGTTACACCTTTTGCCTATACTATTTTTGGCTAAATTATATATTGTTCAATGTCTCATGTAGATAAATGCTCAATATGCTATGCACGTGAGGGTATTCAATACTGTAACATACATATGAGTATAAACTGTGATGCATGAAACCTGCTTCACCGTTCTCGAAGCATTGTGACCTTCGACTGCTAGTGCTCTGACTAAAAGATAATAACGTGTGTGTTAGCTTTGCATCACTCCTTTGTTTCAGTGTCATCATTTATTATTATTATTATTGTTATTATTATTATTATTATTTTGTTTAATTTAATTGAATATTGGACATTTGACATACATAAGATTTGCATCTGTTACATTGCTTAGCGACCTAAATGAACATGATATTAAATACTAGAATCATCAGTGTTATGTAATTTAATGCAATAGACACTACAAAAACCATCTGCTCATAGGTTAACAATTTCTGATAAGATTATCGACGATCATGGTTTAAGTGGTGGTGATAGTGTGCTGAAGATACAGGGGAGGCCTGTGTGTGTGTGTGTGTGTGTG
>JAGKTI010001711.1:0-13117 GCA_018397915.1 Birgus latro
ACTTCTCTAACATCCTATACCAATACTCAGTTTCAAATCAAGAATACTCTTACAGCATTGGACCCCATGGTTATCTGCACAAGGAAGAAGAGGAGGGATGGGTGTGGCTTTGCCCTATACACACAGTCACATCTCAAAATGCCATACTCACACACACTACCACACCGCACTGTGAAACAGCACTGCAGAACTACACACTTCCAACTCCCAAACTTCACAAACTAAAACAACTCACATGCACACTTCTCACTATACAGACAACTTTCTAACAGCCTGTAAAATTATTCCTCAGGTATAATATCAAGAGTACCCTTACAACAATGGGCCCCATGGTTGTCTGTACAAGGAAACAAGGGGGGTGTTGGTGTGGCAGCACTTCATACAGGCACTATCATGGAGGCTGCCAGGAAAGGAACACGAGCCAAAGCCGAGGCCAAGAAGAAGGCTCACAAGAAGGTTGAGGTCAAGAAGGAATTCATCCCTCTAAAGAAACGCCTTGAGATGCAGTGAGTTTGCATCATTCTGCCATATCCTTTATAGATTTTGTTTGTTGATACTGGGTATTTTTTTCCACCTTAGGAAAGGCCAAAAAGAAGGCTTACGAGGAGATTGTCAAGAAAGAGTTCATCTTGCCAAAGAAATGCCTTATGGCACAGTGAGCTGTTATGCTTGCATATATTTGCAATGTCAGTTCCATCTGTGACATATACATACTCTTGACACACATAAAAACAGCTATACACTGTCACTTCCACACACATCACTCTTCCTCAAGACATTCCTTTCAAATTCTGTTTTGCCAGTATGAGGCTGGTTCTCTTCCTGTAAGGAGCAGGTCTAGTCCTGCAGTGCACCTAATATGGATATGAAAAGTTACAAAGACATTTATGTGCATTACAGACAGAGTGGTGGAGTGTCCCCACGTCGAGTTGAGGACCACCTGAAAGATCCTGTTGACAATGTGTGGATCACTAGGTACTACAAGTGGAAGGTAATGTATGCACAAACTGAGTGAAAAGATGTAGGAGTGTGGATGTGAAACATAGGGCACCAAGATATATAGAAAAGTATTGTGCACACATACTGTGTGAAGGAATGTAGCAGTGTGAAAGTCAACAGACCACCAAGAGGTATATGTCCTACAACATAACCACAGCAAATGGAGAGATGCTGCCTGAGATTGTGCAGCACAGACAGTTGGTATCAACATAAATGAACAAATAAAAAATTTCATGTCCTTCTGGGTATTACCATTCACATTTGTATCAGCTTTGATTATATCTAATAATTTATATCCATAAATTGTACTAGTTTATTTCTTGCTGGGACATCTTCCATTTCAAAAGGCATTGTATGCATTTCCATGCTTCACCTTTTTTCATTTGTTGATGGCAGAAGTAACAGCACAAACAGGGTCCTAGCCCCAGTTCAAGCCAAGAATGGTGCACTAACCAATACCACTACCCCCATTCCAAACTATCTGCCAACTGGGTTATGAAGACTAAATTTTTACAGCTATGTGTCCTTGCTTTCTGCTGAGTGCAATACAGCAAATAGTCTCTTGATACAGAGGAAGCCATTTAGGACTTGCCATTCACTTTTAGAGTCATTCGTACATGGCAAGCAGTACATGAGTGACTGGATGATGGTGGTGGGGATCAACCCCACCTACCATCAACAAAGAACACACCGCCACTTGGAATAGACAGTACATGTACAGTACTCATAGTTTAAGGAATAATGATTATGAATTTCCCCACCAGATGTACTCAGTGAAAGAGGCTCTGGCAATGCACCGAGAATCCCACCACCCCACACTAATGAACCTCCCACACGCATTTGTTACTGCATGCTTCCAGCTTGACATGACTGCAGAAAAGAAGGTTGGTTGCAGATGTGATTTGCACTCTCTCTCTCTCTCTTTGAGAAACTAAGTTGAACACAACTGTGTAGCAAAAGTCTCATTAAAACAAAAAGACCATGGTGGTGAATAGGTCAAAGAAATTACAAGTGCCTCTATTTATATTCAGACCCTTCAATCTCAGAAAGGATGGCCACAAATGAACTACCTCTATGTCACTGTCCTTCTGTCAGGCTACCCTCTCTACGGTCACACCACCTACTCTCGTCTCGCTCCACCCTATCCATCCACCTCATCCTCAGTGAACTGCTATTAAAGAGAATACAAAATGCACATTAATGACAGACTTAAATTGCTGAATCTGTCTTTCTACAGAACCGCTACCTAGACAACTTTCAAAATGTGGTTCGTCTTCCTCACGAATTTGACACTGAGCAAGTTCGGAATGTGTTGGTGGTGTCACGAAATGAAGAGATGCTCGAAGCTGCCCGTCAAATGGGAGTTACACATGCTTCTGGCCTTGAGATTGTTAAGCAGGTTCAGGTAAGAGAGAGAGATACAACAGACAGATAGACAGGGTAAGATAGACAGCTATGTACAGTAGGTAGGGTAGACAGACTGATAGATGCAGAATGTGCCTTTGCATATTGATACATTCATTCATGTATATGGAAGAGAAATTTTGATTTGTGGTGGATGGTTTGCACATGAATGAGAGAGAATGTGTGTGTGTGTGTGTGTGTGTTCGGAATGTTACGGTTATTGTAGTGACAGCCTCTGAAATTCACAGAAATAGTGCCCATTATCTATAAAATCAAAACTTTTGCAGAACAGTGTAGCTTATTAATTTGGAATAAGAGTTGGGATGACGATAATGAAGTGAAGCCAGTGATAAGGCATTATTTTACAGATATTTTAATGGCAAATGCTCAGACGATGTTGCGTCCATTGTGCCACCTCTCCATGCCTTCCCTCGTGCTACACAGGCATCTGGCAGCGCTCATGACTAGACTGGCACACAGCCATATTGCAAAACTTCTGCTTATCAGAATTCTTTTATTCCCCAAACTGCATCTGTCTGAACTCGCTTCCTCAGAGTTGTTTCCTTCCAAACTTCAACCTACAGCTGTTCAAGTCCAACTGTTACAGCTATTTCATGAATGGAGGACACCAGTAATCTGGTGTATGTTTCTTTTTTTTTCTTTTTTAATTCATTTGTTTTTCCTTCCTGTTCATTTATGTTAAAAAAAAAAAAAAATTGTAGTGCTTGAGAATGTGATGCCATTCCCATGCTAAACTGAATTGTCTGGTGGTGGCAAGCACGAAATGACAAAAGATTTCACCTAGAATGAAAAGGCTAAAATAAAGACAGGAAATCCTTATAAGAATGTGCTTTAAAATCTCATAACTTTTTCCATATAGTACACAACATTAAGTTGGAGAACTGGCAAATGAAGCTGTATGGGTAGCAAGCAGCTTTTATTGCAAATTTTTCTGTAATTTCCTTCTGCTTTTGTTGTGGATATGAACTCAGTGGACTGTGGACTGTTAGCTGCCTTTTTCCTGCAGTCCACCATCCTGTTTTTTGCAGACAGGAAAAGAACCAAGGGCATTTATGTAACCAGTTGGCACAGCCTTCCAGTTAAATCAGTGCCACCACATAAAGGCATCCCTCTCCAGCACCAAAAATTACTGTCTACTAAATAGATAAAGCATTATTGAAAAAAAGAAAGGGGGGGAGAGAGGGTGACACTTTTAACAAACAATTTCTGTATCTTTTCAAGAATGGTGAGGCCAGTCTGACTGAGTATCAACATGTTCTTACTGAGGTGGATATCCTGCCTGACTTGGTACCTATAAGAGGTGTGCTGAAAAGACTGTTTCCCAGTGTGAGGAATGGTAAGTATTAAGAAGACAGGGGCCCAAGGCTAGGCTATCATAGTTTGCCACCAGAGAAAGAATAGACTGGACTATGGTCATCTATCCTTGGTTACCTGAAGAAAACAGCTGAGAGTGGCAGAAAAGGTGTATGTACTTTGAGGGTGAAAGAGGTTTTCAAGTTAAATATGATGGTTTCCTGTGATTAGGATGAGGAAAGCACTTGCATGAGTTTGAGGATGAGAAGAGGTGTAAGAAAACAAGATGGTTTGATATGCTGAGTGAATCTGTGAGAAATGGAGGTATACAGAAGCAGAGGATAAGACCTGACGAAACAAAATGGTTGGATGTCGAGAAGGATTCAGTAATAGGATATTAAGTAGAAATTATCATAATACCAGGCTGATCTGAAACACAAACTCGGTGGACTGCAGGCTTCCTGATGAAATAGAAAATGGTTGGATGTCAAGAAGGAGTACCAAAAGTAATAGGGTAGTGAGTAGTGATCATAATACCTGGTTGATCTGAAACATGAACTCGGTGGACTGCAGGCTTAAGTTACTTTCTCCAGCAATCCACCATCTTCATTTCATGGGATAGAGGAGCTGAGGGATGTTTGTATAATCAGGCAAAGCTGACTAATTACACTGAGCCTCTATGTGAAAGCATCCCTCTCCAGCACCTGTACGACAGTAAAACGAGTGTAGCTTTGTGAGTGCCTTGTACAGTGAAAGGCAGTGTGAAAATGTAAGAAGATAGTTTGGTACAGTAGCTGAAAATGCGTAAGATTTGATAAAGGAGAGATAAAATATAAGAAGATAATTTGGTACAATAGATGAAAATGCATAAGATTTAGAGGACAGATAAAATGTAAGAATAAAGTTTGGTAGTAAGTGATAATGTGTAAGGTTTGGCTGAATGAAATTGATGGTTTGATTAAGAATATTAATTGATCCCACAGTCACTTAAATGTTGACTTAATTATATGAAGCACATAGCTTGGATTGGAGCTGGGAATTTTGATCATGTTGGATGACCAAGAAAAATACCAACAACCAGGTCCATAAGTTAAAGCTATGAGGCAGAGCAAGGATTCCAGGGGCTGAGTGATGTGTGAATGATTGCATACTTCCAGTCATTGGACATGCCATATACAGTTCATCCTCTTCTATGCTGGGTTTTTGTTTTATGGGTCCTACCTCACCCCATTCTTAGGTGAAAAAAAGGTCAGGATGATGATGATGGTAAGACTAAATGGATAAGTGGCAAATTCCACTGGACACTTAGTTGGTACCATTTTTTTCTTAATGTTTCTGAATCCCACCCATCCTGTTTACAAGACCAAGTTAGGATTCTTACCCTTAATGTCTGGACTGAACAGCTTAGCACTGGATCCCTGTGTTCCTAGTATGACAATAAAGGACTTGATGATGGATGGAGAGTTGGGATGATGATAGGAAAGGACAACAAAGAATAAAATGGAAGGATTAAGCAAATGAATCTATATGGCACTGGAGGAGTAGAGGGAAATTAACTCTTTCAGATTTTCGGCCCTCTGCCGATTATGTCTGCGCCAGATTCAGCCAACGTCACTCAGCGATATTTGTATTTAATCAACCATTGTACACTGACTTTTTATAGTAGACTAATGAATGTGGTACTGTTTTAAAGCTGAATAGTTGCTCTTTATTGTAGTATGGTTGAAAAAGGTAAATACGATAGCTAAGCCCAATAGGACAAGTAGAAGTTAACCAAAAAGGAAAAATTGCACACCCTTCCGTACAGAAATATACGTAAAAAAAAAAAAAAAGTATTAGAGTTACATGAAATTTGATAGCACCATGTCAGTCTACAGTAAATTTCCTTTCTATTGATATACAGTATAGGTTTTGGCAAGTTATGTTAGTTTTCACAGAGAAAAGCGAAAGCTCTTGCTGTCACACTGGCAAATATCCATGCTTGTAATACCGATATTATTCATGGTAAGAACCTATTTATTATGCATATCTATCTGATGTACTCGTCAGTGTAAAAACAAATAGTTGGAAAAGGATAAACAGGATAGCGTATGTGGAACAAGGCCAGATAGAAGATGGAAAACATGCAAAATAAATATACTGTTTTGTATGACTCAAATTTGTCACTGGATTTATGATGACTTGAAAACGTGTCGTCGGAATCTCAAAGGGTTAAAGGCTCAAAGAAACATGGAAATATCAGTAAGAGAGGGAGGACAGAAGAGGAGATTAAGGAATGAAAGACTGGAGACAAAGAGGCCTCTTTTAATCGCCTCTTACAAGAAGTAGGGATACTGAGGAATTACCATATTCTTCCCTCCTCCTCCCACCAGGGGGGAATGGAAAGATAAAATTAAATAGTTGTGAAAATATGCCTTTTTTAAAAATAATTACTACTACATTATGACTGTCATTATTATTACTTTTGTGTTCATCAGGGACAGCTGGGCCTGACTTAATTCCCATCATCCAGCGCTTCATGAAAGGAGTCAGCTATTCAACTATCAAAAACAAGTTCCACCATGACTTTGCCACAGTTGAAGCTCCATTTGGTAGGGTGAGTATGGTACGGTGACCTGTTTCTGTAGAGGCATTTGAGTATATTGATCTTTACTGATGGAGTAGGAGGGAGAGTACAGTATGTGAGTGGAGACGGGAGAGGGGGAGGGATGGAAAGGAATATGAGAAAGGGGTGTGTGATTTGAAGTTGGTAGACAGATGGCAGAGACAGGGTGACATGGAGGTGCTTTATTTGTGGTCACCTTTTATGGGATTAAGACATCTGGTGATACGCAGAGATAGGTTGTTACTGTCTGTGTCATCATCATTGTCTTTGTCTTGCTCATTGTATCATCATTGTCAGCCATCATCATTCAGTCATCATTGTCACTGTCATTATTGTCTTGGGTTATCATCATCATCATAATCAGGTACTTCTCATTCATCCAAAAAAAATAAATAAAAAAAATAATATACTGACTTACTGTAGTTGGTGAGTACAAATATTTACTGAACTGTGTTGTTAAATATTACGTATATTACAGCTGAGCCAGAGCGACGAAGAGCTTGAGGAGAACCTTGCAACACTGGTGAAGGACGTCCATAACTTCAAGCCAAAAAAGGTTTCCCACCCTTTCATCACTATGGTATGTTCCTTACTACTCACATCATCTGCATCCAATACCTGTACTTCAAAGCTACCCTTACTATAATACACCACAGCAGCCACCTCATGCAGTTCATTCTTTTTCATCCATCCATCCATCCATTGTTGAATCTTTTATTGTCCAATCAGGAGCATAGGCATTCATGGCTAGGCTAGTCAGTCTTAACACTGAATAGGCCAGCCTTTGATCCATATGTTCCTCATGGCAATAAAAGAACTTGATGGTTGTATGGTTGGAAAAAAGGAGTGTGATACATGAGGCACATGTTGTGGTGAGAGAGGCAGCATTTTCAGACACAAAATACAACTCGAACACAAACCTCTCTGCCCTTACTATGATGTTGCCCCTCACCAGGACACACTCATCACATGCACCTAACTTTACAGCACAAAGTATGACTCACAGACCCCTCACACCACAGAGTACCTCGTTCATAAACCAAACACGAACTCACACAAAAAAGACATAGTCTGTGTTCACATTACTATCACTTGGCAAGAGAAATTCTATATGGTACCTTCTGAGTTAATTCCTTTAAAGTTTGAAGATGCTTTCCTTTACTTCATTCTCTGTACTGGCAGATTATTTTACCTGGCTATGAGGAGACCTATCATAGCAAAGATGTTTATGGAATATGTTGCAGTAATTCAATCCTCTCAAATGAAAATCATCTGATTGTAGTAAAGTGTAATTATTATCTACAGACTCATACTCTTGGTGGGGTACTAAAGAACTGGATGATGATGATGATGATGATGATGATGATGATGATGATGATGTTGATGAAAATTATTTACAGTCCTGATGCGGTAATATAGGACTAGATGATGATGGTTTATATTATTTACAGCTGAGTTTGCAAAGCCAGCCAAGTCCAGAGAACTTCAAGGTCGACCACACACTGTACATGTCTGAACGGAGGCAAGAAAATGTCAAGGTTGCGGCAGCGGTGTAGGGGAGGAACACCATGTTATATAAATGGTTTTGTTAATATTGTAATGGCAGTAAATAAGTACATATATATTAAAGCATGGTGAATTTATTCTAATTACTAAACTTAAGTAATTTCCTGTAACTTTCCACTGCTAATTCCTTGCTGGCATGTTTTGTTGGGTATTGCCAGTCACTTGTATTCAGATGAGGGAAACATCTACAAAAGCTCAAGTAAAACTGGTATAGATGAAGTTTATATTCACACTGTATGATACTATTCTGGCTACTGCCAGACAAGTTTGTTCAGCCTGTGAGAAACCCCCAGTGAAGTAGTACAGTCCTCAGATTTCTTTAGATATGGGTCTTCCAAAGCAGATTGAAATTATCTGGCAGCTACCAAATTATTTATGTTATATAAGTGATATGTCCAACAAGGTTAAGGCCTTAAAGCAGTTTGAATAATACAGATTAGGTATTCCAATATGAGTTATTTGAGAGGAGCATGTGGAATAACATGGAGAGAGAGACTGGCAAATGAGGAAAAGGAGAATTGTGGTGTGGATGTGATAGAGAGCATTAGAAGAAGTACACTGAGGTGGTTTGGCCATGTGGAGAGGATGAAGAGCAAGAGACTGATGAGGAGAGTGTATGTGAGTGAGGTAGAGGGAGGGGAAAGCCAAGGATGAGATGGTGGGATGAAGTGGAGAGGAGTATAAGAGAGGGGGTGTGTAAGCTGGGAGGAGGACAGTGAAATGATGGGGGACAGGGCGACATGGAGGCAATTTGTTTATGGCCACCCCTTATGGGATTAAGGCATCTGGCAATAGATAGACAGTATTCCAATATCAATAAAATGACCTTATCTTGGCATTACAAATCCTGAAACTATTGTTTGTGGCAATTTTAAGGAAGCAACCCAAGACCTACATCTCCTGGCTTAAATTTGCAATAAAAAATTATAAATAAAAACAAGATATGTTGAATAAGCAGTGAGGAAATTTGACATGACAGCAATGATGGAAGAATAGTAAACAAGCAGTTTGAAAATTGCCCCCCATCATGAGAAGATCTTTTTTATCTTAACCTCTCTCTAGGCAGTTGTAAAATAATTAGTATGGCCTTTTCGGAATGGAAAGCTAGTTAGTCTTTTATTAACCCCTTTGCTAATACTGTACACAGATCTATCGCCTGACACCTCAATCCCGTAAGGGGTGGCCACAGACAATTCACCTCCATGTCACTCATGTCCCCTGCCATTTCACTGCCCTGTTCCCAGCTCATACCCCCTTTTCTTATATACCTCTCCATTCCACCCATCTCATCCTTGGCCTCCCCCTCCCTCTCACTCACATACACTCTCCTTGTCAGTCTCTCACTCTCTCCTAACCTGAATAAAATCATGCAGATAAAAAAAATTAAACCAGAGTAGTAGCAGCAGTAGTAGTACGGCACACCCTCTTTTTACAATGAAGATGTGTTTTGAAAATAATCCATAGCCTATTGATTTATTGTATATCGTCAATTATAACATGCTTCGAGTGGGGTATGTTTTTGGCCACGGTTCACCCATTAACAAAGTCTATCTACCTATTGCCAGACGCCATAATCCTGTAAGGGGTAGCCATTTGGCTTTGAGTTATTTTTTTTTACAGGGAGGGGCACTAACCCTTCACCAACCCACTTGTTGACATGTAAGAAGCATGTATGGTTTGGTTATATGGTTACCACCCAGTGTTGTAAATGGTTTCTTGGCTTACAGGAAACCATTTGGCTTGTCACTCAATGTAAAGCCACCTGTAAAGGAAAGAAAAGCAATAAGAAATGACAGGAAAGATGGGAGAAATAGGAAGAGAGGAGGGCTGGCACAGAAAAAAAATGATAAAGGCTAAGGAAGAAATAGGCAGCACTACATCAAGTGAGTGGATGATGGTCACCACCACCTACCATTAAGTGTAAATGCAAATTTCCGGCTTGCCTAAACTAGTAGTAATATCACTTCATTTGCTGTTTTCCACCAAAAATAAGTCCAAAAACAAGTTTACAATTCACCTAAACTGGTAATTTCCCTGCACTTCTTGTTGCTTGAACTTCCACAATACAATATTGTTCCATCACTGACACTAAGCCACCCGAGTCACAAGTTCAAAAGCCATCTTGGAAAAAACAAATAACCATAGGCTTGCATGTGGGTAATTTGGGGGGGGGGGGGGACTTCGCACAGGATTAATAATGACTGTATAAGCAAAAATGTTTCAGTATATTGGAAAAGGCTCTTCTTTGTTACCGTATAAGCAATTGGCTGCACATTGGTTTATTGTATAACGTGGGTCTGCTGTGGCAGTGGTAGTAGTACAGCAGCAGTAGTAGCAACACCAATTCATCTGTAATGTGAACCCAGTGGACAGCAGGCTGAAGCTGTCTTTCTCCATTAGTCCACCATCCTCCTCTTGGGGGATAGGGAGACAGGGATGTTTGTATAACTGATTAGTCGAACCACCCATTTACAATGGTGCCACACAGGATGGTTTCCATCTTCAGCACCAAAATTCAGTAGAAAAGGGTGTAACTGGATTAACGAAGTAGAGAGGCACTAACGTAAAGTACAGTATGCCGATTGAGGAAGTAGAGAAGCACTTAACTTGACATACTCATAATGGTAACTGCAGATCATGGAAAATACTCAACACCCTTCAGTCCAATAGTTTTTTTTTATTCTTGCTACAGTAATCCTTGATTATCCAGCGCTGCATTACCTAAGCAATATCCTTTGCCAAAAATGCAAAAAGCTGGCTGAATTACAGCAATATCCATTTCTTTTTTTATAACTGACAGCATACAGGGAAACCAAAGTTTTTTAACTGCTTGCCGCTCTCTGCTATCCATGTGCCAGCAATGACGCCTGCCAAAACAAAGCCCAGACTGCCTGCTCTGTCTCAGTATTTGGTGCATGTATGCACGGCTTGTCATGGAGTCTGCACCCTTTGTTGGCACACCACAGCTTTTGCTGGGACTCAAGTTAGATGCCCGTGCTGGCATGCAAGAAACATTCTCTGTCTCTCAAGATGAAGAGGGAGATAATCAGCCAAAAAGGCTAGTCATGAATTGCAATAAATTCCTTGGTAACGCACTATGGCGTCCCCTAAGCCACCAATCACACAGTAATAATAAACAAAACCTTCTACTCTCCCAAAGTATGCTGAGTACAGTATACAGCAGCAGTACATTTCACTGTAAAATACTGAACTGTACTGCATGCCTTTCATTTACTGTCATCCCTTGGTTGTCATACATAACTGGTGCAGATCATGGTGTGGGATAATGAAACATAACGAAAGCAGTGAATCTATGGGCTTTATCCTAACTGGTATTAGGCATCCCAAGTATGAGCCCAAATTTTGCATTTACAACAATTTAAACCCATTAAATACATACCTACTGCTATGGTAAGCATCACACACACACACAGTCAGGTCAACATAAAGTGACAAAAAGGGCACAATAAGGATGAAACACACATACAGTACATATATCTGAAATGGGACTGAGGTAAGGGGTTCTGAGGCTAGGGGGTGAAGAGTTGGTAGTCTCTATAGCCTGGATTTAGGGCTTCATCTTCAATTCCTCAAAGACATTAGAAACTACAGACTGCACCATCACTGTCAGCAGAAACCAACTCTGGTGCATGAAAATTTTCTTGTTTGGCTGAATAATGTGCAATAATGGCAGGAGTGCAGATTTTCATTTTTTGATAATGAAAACCACTATAACCAAGGGATCAGAAAACCACTATAACCAGGGGATCGCTGTAGTAATATGACATGCTCATAAACCTCTTAACAGGGAATGCTTGCCTTCCATTTCAGCACTGTCAATTGGGCCTTGATTTAAAGTGCAACGAACTGTTCAAATGGAACAAATTATAAACACAATGAAATTGCATCTAATTTGAAATTCTTTATGTCAGTTTTGGTCTGACTTTGATACTCTTCAAGTAAGGCTACATCCATACCAAATACTATCAGGTGCAGCTGGGAGTTTTGCACATTGTAACCCATACAAGTGGTCCTGCAGGACACGGGTGGGTGCAGGCAAGACCTTCTATTAAAGTGATGCACAAGTCCCACCTGAAACTGCCTGAGTGAGCAAACAATTGGTGTGGAAATGGCCTGCGATTGGAAATGGTGAACACCGCTTTTAATGATCAACCATTGCTCAGTGCATAACTAAGTTGCTGGTGGATGAATCTGGCTGGGGGTCACAAGAAATCTTCCCTTAAAAACCTAGCCTCACCACAGTACACACTGACAGAAGGTGTAATGTGTATTGTGTATGTACACTTGGTGTGGACAGAGATACCGGTAAGTGTTTAGGGGAACATGCCTGACTACCCTAAGTATTAGCCCAGTAATGCTCTGGCTGCTGCATGTGGAATTTAGCTGGAAGGGAAATTAGCATACAAGGACTGTACTATCCTCTGCCTAGTGACTCACATTTTGTAGCAGACCCTCGTTCTATCAAAACTCGATATAACAGATTTTGGATTTATCGAACATCTCTGTGCTATGACAAGAATGTTTGATAAGCCGCAAAAAGGCAAAAAATTAAGGGCCAAGTTAGTGTAAATGGGGTTAGTTTTCATTCACAGTACAATATGGTATTGTAGACATTCTTCATGTGTTTGAATTCTCACCTGGAGGGGGGCGGGGGGTTTACCCTCGGATTCAGGCTACTGAACTTTTGGCTTTACTGAACCAGGTTTCCTCACAATTAATTCAATGGCGAGGGTCTACTATTCAAATCAGAGGTTTCCTCCTTTTAAAGATGGGTTCAAGTGGATTATCAAAACAGATCAGCAAAGAAGGGCAATCAAGAGCTGAAGTTTTGTTATTTAGTGAATCAGGAGCTCCTGCTTTCATTATCAGCTTTCCATCCACCTCGAGAGTACTGCCCTATTTACAATCTCCTACCTAAGAATGAAAACCAGATTGATGAAGGAAATTTTTGAAAAATGGGGAGAAGTGGTAGAAAACAGACAAAAATAAGAAAGAGAAGTGTAATCAGAATAGCATCGAACAATAATATATGAAAGGGAGAGAGAGAGGGAGGGACTGTACGATGAAGGATGATCAAGGTTTCTAAGCAGATAGTGAATAAACAAGCACATAAAATACAGTAACATAAGCAAACCTCAAACCACCTTAGATTTTTTTGTTTGAGGGGGGGGGGAATTACAACGATTCTATAATCACACTTAGGTTCCG
>JAGKTI010001711.1:22629-78452 GCA_018397915.1 Birgus latro
TTTGAAGAACTGGAGATCATAGGAAGTAGGAAATACAGACAGAGGAAGACAGTTCCAGAGTTGACCAGTTGCATAAATGAAGGACTGGGAATAACGGTTAACTCTTGCATTAGAGAGTTGGACAGAAAAGGGATGAAAGTTTGTTGCAAGACGGGTACTACGTGCCCGTCGTAGAGGTGGAGGGATGCAAGCAGACAGTTCAGAGGAACAGTAGCCCTAGAAACGGTGATAGAAAAGAGATAAAGATGCAACAATGCGGCGAAGAGACAGAGGTTGAAGGTAGCTTGTAAGAGGAGGAGAGTTAATGAGACGAAAAGCCTCTGACTCCACCCTAGTCACATTTCTCCTATAGTTTCAATGGAAGCAGAAATGCATGAGACTCTGGGTACATTGGAAGTTCTGGGTTTTACTGAGGAGTGCAACAGTACGAGTAAACCCAGTGAAGGTAGGCACTACATGTGAAGCAGGTGTTGACAGTGGAAAGGCAAATTTTCTGACAGGGTTAGATGGAACAGAAAGCTGAAGCAGGACAGCATGGCACTGTGGTGATACATGGCAAAAAGATTACATGTTGCAAAGATAGGTGGACTAGGGATGGAAGGTAAGATGATTTCTCTGCCTGAACACGAGAAGGAATGTATGCATTTACCACTCTATTCCAGCAGGTATAAAGTTTGTTTTATCTTAGCCTACACTTCATCTTAGATCAAAACTCACAGAAACCTACTAACATGATAATATGATTGCTCAGACATTTCTAGTCACTGAATTAACTAAGTACTTGCTACACTGATTTATATGAATAATCTAACCTGGAAAAACTGCTTCTACCTACGATAATCTAATCAACTGCTGCTTATACGAGCTTAATCTGCTTCTGGAAGAAACTATGCATTTCTCTGAGACAGATGGATGATGTAAATTAGATACAGTAAGTGGTGATGAAATCGCCAAACCTCACTGATGATAATCAAAGAACAATGATAAGAATGTTTAAGATGCTAGAGCAGTCTGTGGGGAATATAGCTATATTTTCAATCTTGCACAAACATGCATGCATGGCAGTCCTTCAAAAAACAAGCGTAAATGAAATACCATCTGAACTTTCAACTCAAGTAATATTAGCGTTACTTTAAAAAAAAAAAAAAAAAAAAACTGCTAACCCAAAACTGTGTTCGAGCAAAGTAAGTTACCAATTAACATAAATGCATCACAACCATCCACAATGTGTTCTCATGAACTAAGAAAAACCCATACTACTGTGGTACAGTATTTATCTACTACATCTTAACTCTAATTAATGGCCACACTACCTACTGCATTTACCATACACCACACAAATTGTAATTTTCAACTGCACTTTACCATTATTATATCTAATTTTTCACTGCTATGGTTGAACCATGAAATAATATTCTAGCTCATCAGTATCATATAATCCAGCTAATGAATAAGTCTTGTATTCAGTTAAGCTTAGTATGATTCTCTGCAATCACAAGGTTAATGTTATAAAAAGATTAATACAAACCTTATACAGTACTTACCTTCTTAGTACAAATTACCAAATCCAGAGGTGACCAAACACAACTACTTTGTTAACTTAAAAATGCACAAAAAATTGCATAAACTAATAGCAGTCTCACCTGTAAGTTGACAAGCTTAAACCCCTCACTACGAAAATATACATCTTACTCCTGCATCTACCAACAGGTTTTAGCTCAGGACAGACTTGCCAAACTGAGGGGTGAGCCACAGCCATCAACAATCCCCTTCACTACAAATGAGGCTCTCCTAAGATGAAAAAGTAATTAATAGCAAGAATGCAGTGAAAAAGATGTCATGCTGAAAGCACATCACATTACCCCAAAAGAACAACAGGAAAACTATGATTTCATTCTGGCAACTGCCAGAAGGAAGCAACCTGTCCTTATGACTTGTCCCAGGGCATAATTTATACCGTATTCTTGCTGCTACCTAACAATTTTATACAACTTAGGAGAGCACCCTCTTAGTGAAGGGTTAATAATATCTATATCTAATCCCTCTTATTCAAAATGAATCTCGTAAGCCAGATCAGACTGTCTGGAGATGGCAAAAGTAATATGGAAACCATTACCTGTCTAAAGGAATTAAGCAGTAACAAAAATGCATTCATACTGATGGTACTGTAACCTGGCTTAAATCCTTCACTACAATGATGCTTTTATTTTAAGGTATCTCATGCTGGATAAAACGCAACAAACTGAAACTAAAAATGTCTAATTTAGAAAGGAATTCTTGTGGTGATGGGGTTTACAAATGCTTGGTGCATATTCTCTTTAGCTAAGGCTTTCTAGCACCTATACCTTAACAGGTTATTGCATATTACACCCCATCATTATATTTAGGGTTGCCACCCCCAACTCAGGAAAATAAGGAACATTCCATCACTGAGGGAGGGAGGGGGTTACATGTGAAAGGAAACAAATATATATGTTAATGTTACAAGCAATTTCCTTAAACCCAAATTTGGTATCATCTTCATTTAAAAAGTAAAAATACAAGAAGCAATAAATCAAAGTTCCTAGTGGCAGAGGAACTAGCCATTTTTTGTTTTTATACTATTCAACAAGGGGACCAAGAGGCTTTCCCCGAAATTCCAAGGCAGACTAAGTCAACTCAGCCGTTGGCCCACTATATAAAGATCACAACTCCATGATTCCCGTCTCCTGCGCCGCTACCCTCCACTCCACTAGCTGCTAGCAAGTAACAAGGTTGCCAGGTACTTGAAATATACAGTAGATATTTCACAGTAATTTTCACTCGATATCACTTTTCAGTAGACAATCAAATCAATATATTATATATTAATGTAGAAAAAATGACAGATTATGATGCTGGTGAATTCAGATGAGAAAAATAAGGGAAAAAATAGGCGTTCCGTATAAGTTCAATACAAAACGCAACAATTTCCTCTCAAATACGGAACGATTGTTTTTTAACCCCTTAACCGCGGGTCGTCACTTCCGTGACACTCGGGGGCATGGATAATACCGCGGGGCATCACTTTTATTTTGTTGTTTAGAATTCGCCCGGGCTTTCAGGTGGTGACTTGTATCATCTATCAGCACTGCCAATGCCCAACAATAGTCAGAGCTGCTAATGTCATCAGTACTCCCATCCATTGTTGACAATTTAGCCATTTTCCCCATTCTAGACTCCCCTCCCTACCTCCCCTCCATTACCCTCTCGTGTCATCTGCTCAGCTGCTCTGCGCTAAGTAAATCTTCCCAGGATTTTTCCACTTATTTCATCCATTGAAATGAGCCCTATGCCCTGTTCTTATACAAAATAATATATATATATACAGTAAGACCTCACTATAACGGACTAATTGGGGCCCAAGCCAGTCCGAAATATGCGAAATTCTGATAAAAGCGACATCCAGACTTACCCCTGCTAATCCGGACTTTTTCCGATATATTAGACATCAGTCCGGATTGCATCAGTGGTTTTCACCACCATTGCAGTATTGTACTGTCTTATACCTTCACTGCATTAATCAAATGGTATAATAATACTGTACTGTGCACTGAAAAACATGTCTTTTACTTGTCTTATTGTGTTGAACATAGCTGAAGTTGTCAGGCAGTCCCGACTGCTTTCTGGCTATATCGGACTTTTTCCGATATATAGGAGTTTAGTCTGGTAGCTCCTCGAGTCCGATAAAAGCGAATTCCGGTCTACTGAAGTCCGTTATATCGAGGTTTTACTGCATATAAAAAATAAGGTAACTGACAGTGCCATACACCTGGAACTGGCTAATTATCACTTGGCAACATCCAACCTGCACTCGTTCGCTAATTTCCCTAGCTTTTTTTTCCCTGCGAAGTATGCCGTATGAGCTACTCTCGTAATATAAATGTATATAAGAAAGGAAGGGAGAAGCCTGAGTGATATTTATATTCACCTGGAACTACCTAATTTATTATGTATTGTCTAGATTTCCTATGACTTATTTCTTAGCATATACATTAGCAGCCAGACATTTTCAACTCTTGGCTACCGAGATACGTACATCTCAGTTCACTGCCGTCCTTCAAAGTGTAGGCATGTCGCAGTCATGCCCCTCCATTTCTGCCGCTTTTGCCCCCATTATAAAAGGCCCTGTGACCTCTATCCCTACTAAACATTGTGTGGGAAGTGGTAAAGGACTGTAGATATAAGTGTAATAAAGTACAAGAATAATAAAGTGTGTGTGTGTATATGAGTAAAAAATGACAGAATACCAGTGGCGAATTAGCGCGAGTGGGAGGCTCATACACACTTGTATTTTACATTGCTTTCACTTTTTTAGTATGGATTCCAAACTACTTGGAAATCATTGAATAGTGTTTCTAGTGTTAATATCTGCCAGTGGTATTCAAATTATGGGAAGTCGGGAAGTGTAAAGTGGAGACTTAGTTACCCAAATTCAGAAGTCTCCACAAGTCCTACGGTAGTCGACAAGTGTTAAAAAAACATCCCAGGAGAAAGCTGAAATGTGCCATATGCATATGTAATTATAATATTCTAGGACTAATAACTAATTTTTGGCAAATATTTTTAAAAAGTCAGTCAGAGCACGGATTTGCCCAGCGGGATGGGCACGGCGCGCCTCCGACAACCCTGCGGTTTAAGAGTTAAGGAACAGGTGGCAACCCTAATTATATTACCTGTGCCTGTTCTACACTGGTGAGAAAGAGGAATACCTCCACATGGTGACACCAATATAAGTGCCCCATTGGCCACTTACACAGTCATCCCTCAATTCACCCCCTCTCTCCAGAGTGGTGAAATGTGGAACGGATTAACCTGCAAAATATTGGTACGTGATCAGATGAGCCTTGGTTCAAAAATACTACTACAATGACAGATTACATAAATAATATACACGAATATATTAATGTGCCAGACACAGAAATAAATCAGTAAGGTAGAGATGCTAGGATGCCTCCTCAACTAAGGAGAATATGGGCTTACATCTAACTCCTAAGTCCAAAGCCTTCCCTAAGCTAAATACACTGTAAGTCCGGAGATATGAGGAACAAAAATATATAATATATCTTTGTAAAGAAGGAGATTATAATTATCCAGCATACTGTACCTGATATCCAATGACTCACCTGTAATCCTGCTGCCTCCACTGCCCTCCTCGCCAACCCCACCACCATAACCACCACCACCACCACCAGGTGACCAAACCATCTGATCACCTGAACTAGGACAAGGAAATATGTGAACAATATGTCCAATAATAATAAAAATACTGTACCTTCCCAATAAACATTACAGAGGTATGCAATGTGTCAAGAATGATATCTTCTATATATCAACTACAAAAGACGTACAATCCCAACTCTTATTTTACGAATAGTTTAGAAAACTGACTAATTTTTTTGCTGAAAATTCCTCCACAAATTTCTTGATCACAAACTTCACAGCATTTTCAACATACAGCGACTACTTTAAAAAGTAATACTTACTCACAAAAATTTACCATTATTTTACAAAAAAATAAAAAAGAAATGTACTGATTTAAAATGATATTAATCTTTCAAACACTTACAGTATTTAATATGCCTTAAAGATTTTAAGAAAACCTCTTCTAATAAAACTTTATGGAATTTGTCTGAATAGCTAAAGTTGGGGGAAAAAAAATTATATAGATAAAAATACAACTTCAACCTGTTAGCTTTATAAGCTAACACCCAAATGATGAGCTGAGAACATGATTCAATGTTAGAAATGATGCACGACATGGCTGAGGTGAAAAACTGATGATTAAAAAACAACCCTACAGGAGAGGGACTTTGCATCCTGGCACTGATACAACTGAGCAGATCCTCTGCCTGGTTGTACAAATGACTCAAATCCCTACCAATCCCCCAACTGGAGGAAGGTGAACTGCAGAAGGCAACTTCAGCCTGCATTCCACCAGGTTCACATCCAGATGAGCCTCAGGCCACAGCAAACCCTGCCATACTACACTACTACTGTAACTGGTAAATTCAATACTGCAGCTGCGAGTTTCACACACATTTCTACTTTTCTTGAAAAAAAAAAAGTTCTTCCCAGTTTCATCAGTGTAGATGATATTGTGGGTAATTTAAGCACTATACAGCAGACCCTACTTATAACAGACTAACTGCGGGGGAAGCGTGATCCTATAAACCCGAAAATCAGTTATATCCGATGGTTCCTCCTAGGTGGGATTTTAAGCACGTATAATGGCATATTCTAGCACTTTAAATGAAAACATTACTCATTTTACACTAACTTGGTCCACGATTTTGCCCTTTTGCAACGTATTTCAAATTCCTGTCTTTGCACTTTATAATTAGAGCAATAAAGTAGTGCTATAATCCGTGATTACACCTCAACAATTATGATGGGGCAGGGCCTATTTCAGACCAGGTTGGAGTAAAAAGGTAGAAATATTTACTGTGATTCATGCACCCAATTAAACCAACTTTGTTACAGCCGACATCCGGTGACTTCACAGTGTCCGTTAAATCTGATATCTGGTGCATCACGGTACGTTAAATCGTGGGTCTACTGTATTAAAAAAAGCATAATTCAGTAACTAATGTGTTTAGTTTTCTGTTTATATTATTCCTTCAGCAAAATTTCTTGGCTAAAGTCATTCCAGCCTTCCCTATCTACAGGCCTCAAAATTTCCATGAGGGTAAAATTGGAATTGCTAAGTATGTGTAACAATCTCCCACGTTTTGTCTTACGGAAAAAAGATATTGGTCTATGACAATTCAGTGAACCAATTCCAAGAAAAACAAAATGAAACTTGTACTGGAAGCTCCTGGCATACCAACTTAGTTTACATACTTACAGGCCACATTTCCACAAAAATTATGCTCAGGAGTAACTACACTTATTTGGTAAGAACCTTGCATACATTAAATAAATCAGCTCTTCTTACACAATGTAATCCATGACATGGGGGGGGCACTGATGGCACTGAAGGAAGTATCAAAGAAAGACTGAGGACAATGTTGAAGAAGAAAGACTGTAAAGGATGTATTTTAGGAAAATTGTGGTGTTGAAGAGGGATGTATTCTGATGGTGGCACCAACATAGCTACTGCCTGACTATGCAAATGTCCCGAAGTTTCCTACATATTCTCCAAAAAGTGGAAGTGAACTGAACAAAACAGATAACTTCAGCCTGCAACCTACCACATCTATAGTACAATGAGCATGGGGCCCTAACAACATATAGTCATACAGACAATGGGTACAAGACAATGAAATGGATCAAGGGGTACTTGTAAATGAGTTAAAGCATGGAAGGAAGGAGGCTTGGAAAGCCAAAATGATATATGGTAAGGAATGTGTAAGAGTACGGTACAGATGAGGCACCAAGGCATACCAAATAGATGGTTGCATCTAGCTTGGCAGTCAACAGAATGACCATTCCGGAAGCATTCCATGAATGATTTAACACAGATGACACATGTACTGTAGCATGGATGGGCCTTACCTGTGTTGTGGAATACACACTTCTACAGCTTGAACAATGAGTAAATGGATGTATGGTCTGTCTAAGCAATCTGCTGGTTGTACTAATGTTTTCCATTTTCCAGTCTGTGGATCCTAACTCTTCCTATTTCAGTGTGATTCATCACAATGCTGATAGCTTAGACAGCAAATTTTCTTCAACATTCAGGATGGCTGGAGTGGTCATTGGTCTAAACACAGCAATGTAGTGTTTGAGTACTTAAAAGCATTTTTAGAATTCAGGAAAGTTTGTTTTTTACCTTTTAGTGATGGTGGTGAACAGTATGGCAATATTATGTGGCTTGGATGGATCTTGTTAGAGAAATGAATCTTGGGCAATCTTCACAATAAGTCAAGGATACGCTCTCCTTACAACTGGTAATGCATACCTGCACTGGGGGACTGGCAATCAGCTTATCAAACAATCTTTAACAGCAATCTTGTCATTTACTGTGAAATGAATATCTCTCAAGTTCACACAGTCTTCTGTGGAGGCTTATAAGTTTCCTGATGATGTTACATTTGTTTCTGTATTTTTGATCAGTGTTTCCTATAGTTTTTCCATGTGTGTCTGCTACAGGGGCAAATCAACAATTTACTTCAATCCTCAAGATGAAGTGTACCTAATTCAGTGCTTAAAGCTGATTATGAGTACCACTTCATTTGTGATGTTTAATGATGATGCTGTGTGCTGTGAAGAGGTCACACTGGTGTCTAGCACAGTCTAAGAAATTAGCTGTAAGTCAGGAACGGTGGTTAAATTGTTTACAATTCGTACCTGTCTGGAGCGAGATGGATCTCCCATGATTATACACAAAACAGTCATTCTATTCTGTATGAGCCACTATTCTCCTGATTGATGATGATGATGATGATGATGATGATGATGATGATGATGATGGTGTTCTTCATTTACTCAACCATTTGGTAAGAATAAAGGTCAGGATAGTGATAATGGTGGAGATAAATGACTCCTGCCATACATAGGGGAAAACATGATGATGCTGATGCTATGCTAAAAAAAAAAAATGATACTAACGTCGGGTGGAATAATTATCACGACTCTATACCAACGAAATTTTGAGTTTAAAAATCTTACTTTTTCTTTATTTGCATAACTGACACATTAATGCTGCACAAAAAAAAGTAATCATGTTTTCATAAGCACTTGCAGACTATGACAGATGAAAATTTAACTGTAGAATACGTAATACCAAGAAAACCATATATTTTTTTTTAATTCCATACCATCGGCTGAGAACTTCAATTACTGATTTCTTTTTTATGACAAGCATGCTTCAATTGAAATGTTATGAATTTAGCTGATAGTGTTACCATAACAATTACGACTACTCAAGAGGAGACTGATGAATGATATGCAACTGATACAAGATATGATGAAACTAACTATACAAGTACTAGCATTCAGCCCTATTATTATTTCAGGACCATCAAATACCTGACAGAAGAACTACTACCAGCACTGAAGAACATACTTTTGTACTGTACTTGTAACTTCAAGAGTAAACATTAAGAATTTATGGGGAACTTTAATAAAGGCTGTTTTTCACCTTTGCACCATTAATTTACCATTTTTAAACCACTACAGTGGAACCCCGGAAGTCGTATGCCTCTCTACTCGTACAACTCGGTTTTCATACAACGTTTTTGTCCAAAAATCGCTCCAGTTTTCATATGGCAACCCATTATTCGCACTAAGAGAAGCGGCGTTGTAAGTGCTATTTGGTCGCCAGTCCCTCGTTGCCTTCCGCCAGCTACGCAGCAGTCATACAGGCTCCATTAAACTTTGTGATAAATTATGCATTTTTGATAGAAAATTGTACATAATCATGGCCCTAAGAAGATTAGTGAGTCAGATGGAGCTAAAAGAAAAGCAGTGAGAACAACAATTGAGCTGACTGCCATTTGAGCTGACTGGCTCAGTTAGCTCAGTTGTTTGAGCTAACTGACTCAGTTAGCTCAGTTGTTGTTCTCACTGCTTTTCTTTTAGCTCCAGCTGACTCACTAATCTTCTTGGGGCCCATAATTATGTACAATTTCCTAACGAAAATACGTAATTCATCACAAAGTTTAATGGAGCCTGTATGACATGCGACAACTACTACTACAATTGAGCTGAAAAAAGAACTCATTGCAAAGTCTGAAAGTGGAACCCGTGTCTCTGATCTTGCCATTCATTATGGTATGGCGAAATCTACTGTTTCATCCATACTAAAGAACGGGAAAAAATGATTCGGTTTTCGAACAATTCGCAACTTGTACAACCTCCAGGAATGAACTGTATACGAATTCCGGGGCTCTACTGTATCTAGATTTGTAAATATTGCTTTCTATCCTTAAACAATTTGACAAACCCTACTGTAAGCCCATTACTAAAACAAAGTATCGCAAAATATAAAACCCATTTAATATGAAAATAAGTTCTATGGCAACCTAATACTGTACCAGAAAAAAAAAAAAATCTTCACTGACCATAAACAACAAAATACAAATGTCAGCACTGTAGACTGGGTCTTGATATGCAACTAAGGGAGGGGGTACATCTGGTAGCTCAATTCTCTTCACAATCTCTCTCAAAGATTCAGGATATCTCAAAATGTATTTACTGCACATTTTCTTGAAAAGTAAAGCATTCAGCACTATCCAATTAACATTAAAACTACTGCTGTATCATTGCTCAGTGACAGTTATGATTATGTGACACGAATAAAAAATTACTTAACCTCAGGATTCAACGGGGAATCTTTACATGGAAAATGCAAGACTTCAAAAAGACTGTAAACGGAAACGAAACTTAGTCTCAATTCAACAAGGGTTCTTTACACTGACAATGCAAGACTTCAAAAGACTGTCACTTTGCTCCCAAGGAACAAGTCGAGGGTGAGGGCTGGAGCCGAGAGCGAGGGTAGTGAGGAGGGTGGGTAGTGTGAGGCAATAGTCACTACCTGTGTGGTGTGGGAGCGCCGGCTGATCTTAGGACGCCCCGAACCTTGTATCACCCTCCCAGCCGCTGCGTCTGTCGGCCCCACACACTCTCACACCACCAGCTCACTCATCATTCATGACATTGGACTCTCCCATTATCTAAGTTATGGAGACGGGGAGAGAAAAGAACAAGTCATTACTGAGCATTAATCCACTTAAAACCAGGTCACATCCTTTTCAGTTTACTCTTTGCTGCAGCCAGACGATTTAATTCAACTTTGGAAAGGACTTTTGTACTGAAGGGCTGTGTTCAACCCCTCCAGTTTAAAAAACCTAACCAAAGATTAAGAAAGTCATCACAAAAAAGCAAGGATATAATGAAAAGGACATCCCCGGGCTGCCTGGATTCACGGCAATATTCTTGTCAGTTCAGGTGGCCTTGACAACTCTTCTTTATGGATTTATTTTGAGCAGTTATTCTCTTGCATGTTATTTATATTTTGTCACAATCCTTTCAAGCTACTGTACTTCTAGCTTTGAATAATATGAATAACATAAACAACATACTAAGGGAATATTAATGTCTCTTCTTCAAACTAAATTGGTCAGGAACACATGTTCATAAGCCTCCTTAACCAACAGGAATACAGGCCTAAGACTCTGCTCTAAGACTGATACTGACAAATTAGGATCACACAATAAGCCATACTCTCATTAGCTCAGGAGGTTTTATAGTACCTATTCTGTATTTAATTTTCACTCTAAACCTATGATTTTCCTGTACGTTATTTATGTCTTTCCACTACCAACATGTATGTAATGTCTGTATGTGCTGCAGTGTCTCTAAACTTAAGTAAGCAGCTGTACTATGTACAGGATGAAGGTGTACTTGCCTTACGAGTCCAAAGGACAACTAATCCATAAGGCTGAGGAACACCATTTACACAGTACTATTACTGGAGAAGTGACCAGCACCTCTCCAGAGGTGTACTTGCCTTACGAGTCCAAAGGACAACTAATCCATAAGGCTGAGGAACACCATTTACACAGTACTATTACTGGAGAAGTGACCAGCACCTCTCCAGAGCTTCACACACAGTCACATTCGCTGAAGGCTTTTCAAGTGAACAGTGTAACTGTATGTGGAAACTGTGTCTATGTTTGCGAGTCAGTGACAAAGATTACATAATACAAAAAGAAAAATGTACGTGGAAATCTAGTTAGTGACTGAATTATAAGTCTGCATAAATAACATACAGAGTAATATCAATGTGCCATTATCATGAACAAACTAGGAACCTCCTTAGCTGACAAAGAGTGCTAGCCATTACATTAAATTATCAAATATGATGTTGACTCTGAAGAAAGATGAGCAGCGACTACAGCTAATGAGTGAAGCCCCAAGAGGATCGATGGCGGTGAGGAAGTGAGCGAGCACCAGTACCCCACATGATGAGTGTAGCGCACCTTCACGACCCAGTCAGTTGTCGACAAGCTTTTACTTTGGATCCGGCAAGCTTTAACTTTAGATCTTCGATTACCGGCAAACTTTAACTGTGAGTGTAATATTTTGTTTAACCTTAGATCTCTATTTTCTTATGTTGAAGATTATACCCATATTTGGAAAAGCTATTTACTGGGAAGACAAAACTCTTTCAACCTATCTCCAACTCCCTTCAGTGTTTAATAAACCTGAAGGGGATTGAAGATGTGTGAAAACTTGGACTCTCTTCAAGATCCAAGTTGGGCCTAATGCATTGTATCTTCCCAATAAATGTCTTATCCAAATGTGGATATGATTCTTCTACAGCATTTGAACTTGGCACTAAATATCAAAATGTATTTTTTTACTCTACTTTTAAAAAAGTATTCCAAGTGAGAAGATATATTGGTAAATCATACTCAATCACAGAGAAATATATATATATATATATATATACAGTAGGTACTGTACACTAGATATATTGCAAACACAGCAAAAACAGCATGCGTTGACAATTTAGCCGCAACAAACTGACTTAGTGTGTCATACGGCCGGGCGGTGCGTCCCCGTGTCTGTTGTGAGGAGTGATTAAATAAAATGCAGGATGAAAAGGATTGGTTTGCCCTGCCCCCTGAAGGTCAACTCTTTTAACTCCTTCACAACACTGCCTTACTTCATCTGCTATTCCCATTTGAAGTATTTTATTTCTGCTTAAAACATGTTTCAAGATTCTAGCTTTGCAACAACTCAACAACTTGTGGGGTCTGATATAAACTTAACCACTACAATACTAGTACCATCCTAAGTTGGGTAATATCTGAAGGCAAGAATAAACCAATAAAGGGGCTAACTTTAATAAAAGTTGATAACTGTAGAACTTTATTCTTGCTTCCACTAATGCAATCTCCAATAAATCACTTCATTTACATCTAAATCTCTATTACCTTCTATTTTACGGACAACCATTATAATTCTACTTCCCCCCACACTATGACCTATCAGTGAAGGGGCTAACCAAGCTTCAGAACCTTCAGGGTGCTGGGATGTCAGTTTGGTGCGGTGAGGGTTGATCTGATAGAGGCTGTTATGGAAAGTCTTGGCCACTGATGGATACACATTTATTGCCAATTTATCTTTTTTACATGTTTATAGAGCATGATATTTATGAAGAAAGATGTATATGATTGTTTCTGCCTATCCAATGGTTCTGAGAAACATGAGAATATTCAACTAGTTTCCAACAACTGGGGAATCACGATTAAATTACTCACTACTACTGAAGTTCACCCTTCTGTCTCCCGACAGCTGCACAATGTTACTTTACTCAAGCCCAAAGCCACTTTGTTCATGTAAGAAAAATTCTTGTAGTCACCAGGTTTCAGTCTCAATTTACTTTTGCAATACTCAAATTTTCCTCACCTGAACAAAACAGTCCTTAACCTAGCCAGAACAATATAACAAAGTGCAGACACAGCAGACAAGGTTAAATTAATTTCTTCCATACCATTAACTAAAAAACTCCTTTGTTCCTTGTGAAAAACCCAAAACATACAACCTACAGTCAGTCCTCACTTAAAGTAAAAAAGTAACAGTAACAGCTCCCCTTCAGAATTAAAGTGCCTGAAATTAGGCTAGTCTCCAGAACATTTAAGGTAAGAAACAGACCTACACCCCTGTGCTATGTAAGAGGAAGACCTCTGGCCACCTCTGAAATTCAAACCGTCCAGGAAGTGTAGAGTTAAATACAGGTACAGTACAAGTCTAAGTCAAGCACCTCTTAAGACCATGCTTCTGGTTCAAGACAGATGTAAAAAAAAGCACTCTTATCATCATCATCATCATCATCATGACTCTTTTCCCACCTAAGAATGGGATGAAGTATGTCCAATCAAAGACTTATGAAATTCTATTTTCTGATTGTGTTCACTCCCCTAAATTAAAGTGTCTGAATACAAACATATAAAGTGATGCATGGATTCTAATTAAGGAGCCAGTAAAATTAACACCATTATCCTGGCCTTTTTTCCACTCCTGTGGATGGACCAAGGTAGAATCCAAAAACAATTCAATTCTGATGGCTGCAAATCTGCTAGTAAATTATATCGCCTTTACCAACCATACAATTTCATTCAGCTGGGTGAGTTACAGGGGCCTGGAGTGTAGTTGAGAGTCACAGGGGCCTGATTGTTAACAACAAAATTTTAAATGAGGACTGCCTGTACTTCAATAGAAAGTTGTCCCCTAGAACAATATAGGGAGTCATGAAACACTACTTTGTGATGTTCTTCTGGTTCATCCCTCCCTCCTTTATTTAACCCCTTCACACCAAGCATATCCTGTTTAGTACTGTATATCCTTGCTACCTCCAGATGACTCTGCTTAACCTACGAAAGATCTCTCGACTTGAAAATTCTACCCTTGGCAAAACAAAATTGCCTAGAAACAGCAAGGAAGGAATATATGGACATCCTCGGGTTGAACAGGTTAATCTTACTTTAATTTAAAGAGCAGCTACTTGCCCTCTCAGACAGGGACGTGACTGAGGGACTTGCACTACAAGTATGATCGCACACCATAGTTTCTGTTCACTCATGCCCCTACCCTTGGCTGAAGGTGTCACCAAACACCTGTTCTTCGAATGGTAGTTCAAAACCCTGCTACCCTACAAGAGAAAAGCTTGAACCATCAACAACATTCCTTTATTCAATACAAAATCAAGTTCAAAGAACTTGCTCAGTGTCCAAGTGGTAAGTCAATGCCTTGCAAGAATGCACAAGGAACAGTTTGCAATGACTGTTCCTCAAGTGAGGAGCAGTTTCCTGTGAGTTACTCATTCCATCTAAAAAGAGCTCTGAAGCATGAACACCAGGCATTTGTTTTGTGAAATCCTGTACGAACATCTGTTGATCAGCGTTAAGTCTGAAACAATGCTAGACTCCATGAAGAACAGTTCAAAATGACACTGGTGTCATCTGGAAAAGCTTCCAACCATGATTATGATATTTCCATTCTATGTAAAACCTAACAATGACTTCCATTCACCTCGGGGAAGGGGATGAGGGTGAACATGAACTATGGTGCATGAGTATACCTCCATGACTGAAGTCCTATGGAGCATGACTTCCCCAGACCAGTTTTGTCCAAGCAGAAATCCTGATAGTAGCATAAAAACTCAACGTGAGTCACAAGATGCCAAACATTCACACCTATCGGCATGAATTACCATGTAGGATGTTCTCTGACTGAAGAGGGAAATAGTTATGAAAAGTTTTCAAAGCCAGATCTGCTTAATAAATTATCAACAGCACAGTCCACTTTAATAAGATGACAAAATGTTCATAAACTGCAATAACAAAGCAAACCATTTATACAAGCATTACTTTACAAACTAATTCATAAGATAAGTCAACAACATAGTACTATCAAATTCTTTAAAGGTAAACTAATTCTTAACTATGAAGAAAAAATCTCACCCACAATTCAGCAGGTCTGGTAATGAAACAATGTGGCTAGGGGCCATATATCTAGATGGCGGTGGACACTTCGTAAAACCTCTTCCTCGGCAATTTCTTCTGCAACTTACACTTCAGTAATTCTCTTGTACGTTACCAATGCAAAGTGTGTCTATATTAACCACCGAGTCCAGAGGCGTCATTTCCATTTTATTCAGTCATTTTTTATTACTTCATTCAGTTTTTCTTTCTTACTGATAGGTTAGACTTAAACCCCTTCAATATCAGACCTGTCCAAAACTGAATAGAAATGTCTGGCAGCTGCATGAATATACTTGATGTCACAGATCCACGAGGCTAAATACAGATACACAAAACGTGGGAGTAAAATGCAAACGAAATCACTGAGGAAGAAGTGTTACCAAGTCTCCTATGCCACCTACAATACGACACCATACTGTGACAGGGTGGGAGTGTGAGGCTCGGACCCTGCCTAATCGTCGTCCTAGGCAAAATCCCCGTCAGAATCGCTAGCAATGCCATCAACCATTGCACATTGACAGGAGGGCAAACATAAAAACGAAACTAAAAAAAAATGTTAGTTTAACAAAATAAATGACGATAAATATCTGAACAATGAACGTATGTACTGTACTTACAGTTGCTCTAATGTGATAATGTGCCCAAAACAACTGCAAACGGTGACTGGGGGAACATATATATATCTATATGGTATATATACTGGAGAATTACTTGGCCAATAATGATGAGTTTGTAATGCATATGCTTCAATGAATGGGAAGATGACATTGGCATACAGGACTTTCGAATTATGAAAAGTAAGCCATGTGACCTAACTGAAAAATAAAGGTGCTTCACAGTTGAAATGTTTAATAATGTACAAAATAAATGTTTCTTTACAAAGATACTGATCCCACATGGTATACTGAAAAGCACCTCTAAGTATGACAGATGATGGGAGCCTGAAATGTTGGAAAACATTCATTATAAAACTCACCAAACATTAACATCCAGCACTAACTTCATCAACAGGGCAAGAAGATGCAATGGTGTGCGCTAAACAAAATTTTTTCCAAGCCCCTTTGTAAGATCCAATCTGCTTTATATGATATATGATGATGAGTAAATGACTTGTCTTATTAAGGCATGACCCCCATGATGGCATTCTGGCGGGCGCGCTTGCCCTCCTCCTCTGAGATGCGCTGCTCAATGAGAAACTGGGCGGTGGAGATGCCCGAAGGGAGACCTGTGATGGTGACAATGCGGTTACGAGTACCAGGAGCATAGTTACCCTTCTTGGAGATCTGGATGGTGGTGCCAGAGATGTGCTGGATCTCCACCAGGGACTTGCCTCCTGGGCCAAGGATGGCGCCCACAATGTGCTCGCCAACCTCCACCTCAACCTTCTTGCTACCATCGGGGGCTCCAGGGGGCAGCTCTCCTGGGGATGGGCTCTTGCGAAGGGGAGTGCCCAGACCAAAGGAGTTGCTGTTCAGAGGCAGGCTGCCCCCCATTTCTGACGACTGTCGACGAAAGGGATCAAAGGGGGGCTCTGAGTTAAAACGGTCGACCTGGCGCTGTGGGGAAGTTGGACCTCCCAGACCTTGCCCCAGGTTGAGTCCAGAGGCCACGGTAGTTCCGATGGGCCCAAAAGGGCCGTTATTGCCATTGCTCATGGAGGACCCGTGGTATGAGTCATTTGGATTGTTAGAGTTGTTCATGTTGCCCAGCATGGGATTGTTGCCCATACCTTGGCCCTGACCACCCCCATGGCCCCCTCCATGGCCTGATGGGCTACCCAAACCTAGGCCCAAACCAATGATGCCATAGTTAATGAGGGTATTGATGGCCTGGCATACCTCAGCATTGGACTGGTCAGTGAAGCCTGAACCACGCAGGATGGAGCGCACGTGCTCCAGCAGCTGTCCCGTCACCACAGGGTTGCCAGCACCGCCACTGGGGTACGCTGAGCTCAGGTTCAGCGTTAGGTTCACCCCACCTCCCAGCAAATTGCCCAGGCCACTCACTGCACACAAACAAAAGTTATTTTTGTTAACCAATTAGTCAAGGTGGATTAAAACAGTACATGCAAAAATGAAACAAAATGGTGTTAATAAATGAGACTGATTTACTAGTGATAAATAACAGGACTAAAACAAAAATCCTACCTCTGGACCCGTGCTCCTGCTTTCACGGATATTACACAAATGGATATATGGACAATGGCTGGATGGATGAATTAACAAATATATGAAATGTGAAAAATTTTCTTTCATCAACAATTACTTGTCACTGAATGCCCTGAACTTTTATTTCCCCTGTATCTGACCTAACTTGGCCACTTACTTGAACAGACTACTGTCAGAACTGCAAAAATTCAATGGGTCTTGGTTATCAGGTACGAGTGAGTCATCCCGGTTACTAGTCAAATCCGCTTTCCAATCTGACATCCGTCCTTCAACTATGCTGAGCCTAGGGATCTTTGGCAAGTTGGAGCATACATGTGTTCACCTCACAAGCAGACCCATCCCTACCTCCTTTCCCAGTTTTCCTCTAAACATCCACCTCACTCAAACCTTTCCAATCTCTCTCTCTCTCTCTCTATTCATTCCATAAGGTCAAACTAATCCCACAGTTAAAAACTGCCAACTACTGGTTCCTATACATTACAAATCTGAGAATTTTATTTATCCTAACACTGAAGTCAGTCTGTACTGCTGAGATAAAGCCTAGCAATTAAAGGGTCAAACCCCTGCAATCCGATGAGGTCACTCTCGTTTCGTTTCGTTTTTGAAGGCTCCAACATGCTGGCATGCGTCGGCCTTGGTCACCTAATGGCGGCTCTCCACGCTGCTCGATCCCTGGCAGCCTCCCTGTTCAGTCCCTTAACCCTTAAGTCACACTTAATGACCTCGTCCCATGTCTTTCTCGGTCTACCCCTCCCAACTCCTCCCCCAATATTAACACCTCTCACCCTCTGCACCCAATTATCATCCCCCATCCTCTCCACATGTCCAAACCACCTCAGCCTACCTCTCCTCATCACAACACCAATACACTCCAGTCCCATCCTACCTCTCAACTCTTCCATCGTAAACCCAGCCCCCCCAGGCCTTGCACGCAGGGACGCACTGCACATCCACCTAATCACTGTCATTTCTGTACATTTAAACCTGCGAATATCCTCTTCCTTTACAGCCCAGGTCTCACTACCAAACAGCATCACACTCCTAACACATGCTGCATACAAAGACCCCTTAGTACGTAAGGAGAGTCCTCTCAATGTCAGGAGAGGCAACAACTCCCTGAACTTCTTCCAACCACTTCTCACCCTAGCAACCGAGCTAACTCCAGCCCCACCTCCGGCACATAACATGTCTCCCAAATAACGAAACTCCTCCACACACTCAAGAGACTCACCTGCAAGTTCAACCCTCTCACGCCTAACAATCTCCACCTGCTCTCCCCAACACGCCACATACATGAAATCAGCATCATCTCGCAGTCTACCTCTAATACCACTACATCTCTTGTGCACCCATTTATCACAAACACTACACAAGATGGAATTACTTCCCACACCCTTGTGGCAAACTGCACATGGCCACTCTCCCTCTCCTCTGATTGTACCGCCACCAACCCTAGATATCATCACTTTTGTTTTATCTGCATTTACCCTTAAGCCCTTGTACCCAATACCATCTCTCCACTTCTTAAATCTTTCCTCCACCTCCTTTTCATTCTCTGCAATCAACAACAAATCATCAGCATACAGCATCTCCCATGGGAGTCCATCTCTGAAGTCACGTGAGAGGGCTTCAAGCACCATGATAAACAACAAGGGACTCAAAACTGACCCCTGATGCACACCAACATTCACGGAAAGCTCATCACTCAAAGCTCCATTCACTCTTACCTGGGTGCGAGCACCCATGTACATGGCCATAACCACCCTAACCAGCCACTCTTCCAACCCTAGCTTTCTCATTGCCCACTTCACCACCTCTCTAGGGACTCTGTCAAAGGCCTTCTCCAAATCAACAAAAAATACAATTCCCTTTTCTTTCCAATATATTTTTCCTGAAGCTGAGATGAAGAAAAACATTAGCCAGCAAAAAACAGCCAGCGTGGAACAACGAAACCGTGAAAGGTAATGACAAAACGGTATCTGTTGAGTGAGTAATCCGATCTGTCTGGCCGAGCAGACCCATCAACTACAGGCAAGCAACTGCCCCTGCAGGTTTATCCCATGTAATGAAAAGATGTTCTTTTGCAACAGACAGTAGCTCACCACAGTGAGGCACAAGGAAAAGAGTGGAAGTTTGGTTCCTGGATGGATGCTGCACTTGCATCTCTCCATCCAGTTTACAGGAGCACCATAACAGGCTCCACATCACCTTGTTACTGTATTTGGCAAAATGGTTTCCACCTAGCACTGTAAATCGCTTTCTGGGTTACAGGAAACCATTAGGCTTGTCACTCAGTGCAGACCCACCTGAAGTGAAAAGAAGAGCAATGACAGTGACACGATGGACGGGAGAAATAGGAAGAGGAGAAAAGAACGATAAAGGTGATGATGTGAGCTTTGCTACATCAAGTGAGTGGATGATGGTCACCACCACTTCCACGATGGGAACTCAGTGTGATGGAACAAGTGGATGACACAGGTACTAAACTGACATCGCAACTGTCCTCAACTGAGAGTCTACTGGTAGAAATATGCAAGGTGATGGTGATAAGTAATCTTGAAATGCAGGGTGTAGATAAGAGATGACTGAAGAGGTGGATATTGTACATTATTTTAGATTAAAATACCTGGTAACATGTAAACAGGTAAAATAACATACCGGTACTGTACTAAAACTGACTACAACAAAAAGCACCTTACCATAGTACTATCTATCTATTGCCAGATGCCTCAATCCCGAACGGGGTGGCCACAAACAAATCGCCTCGATGTCACTCTGTCCCCTGCCATTTCACTACCACGCTCCCAACTCACACCCCCCCTCTCTCATATACCTCTCCACTCCATCTCATCCTCGGCCTCCCCCTCCCTCTCGCCCCCTCCACCTCACTCACATACACTCTCCTTGTCAATCTTTCACTCTCCATCCTCTCCACATGCACCATAGAACACTACAAGCCATTTTTAAATCTAAAAGTAAAGCTGTTAACTCTGACCAGAAGAGATATCACTTAAAATAACTAATAACTAGCCTCATCATTCGGGATGTCAACATGTGCAAAGCTAATAAAAGCCCAGGGATGATACATCTAACAAATGCATTATCATCCTGACTCTACTTATTCCACCAAAGATGAGGTGAGGCTGCATCCAGAAACAAGAAAAGTAGAAGTACAGAAGCAGATTATATCAACAGAGCCATACATCATTTATGCCCTTGGAATACAGGCTCCATCAAGGGGCAATAAACCTCAATAAAACAGTTCACACTGCTGCATTATACCACTTTTGGAGTGAAGTATTTCATACACACAGATGTTCAACTCTGCACAACACGTTACCAGCACATAATGCAGCCATAAATTACCTATAAAATCTTCAACACTAAGTGGATAACACTTCATGGAGGAACATTACCTTCTCTTAAAGCTTACTTTTGCTTAACACAGTACTTTCCACAGATAAGTTTAAAAATGTCAGAAGAAAGGATACTATACACACTCCCACAGGTACTTCCTCTTAAATCTTCAGTAATCTTAACCCCTTCACTCTAAGGACAATCTTTTTTTTTATCTCCGTACCTTTCAACTTAGAAATATTTAGAACTAGAGGAGTTTGATATAGCCTTCAACTACTCTCTCAACATGAATGGTCTTTCCTACACTGAGCAAAATTGTCTATGCAGAAAATAAGACAAAAATACAACTGCTGTCCTACTACCTCTATTGTGACCAGTGATAAAGAAGTTATGAATGTGAGACAGAATATGATGATGGTTATGAAACTAGCTACTGTAAATGGCACAGGCTTCCTACCATCTCTCACTCAGCAATTTATTACACATATCACATCCTAACACTCCCTTGCATGTTATTTCCTCTGCTTTAATATCAACATATTGTTCCCCAACAACATACAAAAGGATGCCCAGGTTCAATGTGCAATATAAATCACCAAGAGGTGATAGGAAGCTTCCGATAAGAAGTACACACCCCCATAACTCACCAGCGGAAAGTGGGTTGTTCATGGATGCGAGGCCACCGTTCTGCATACCCTGACCACCACCACCCCCCGGGGAGTTGGCGAAGGGAGAGCCAGTGGGGTTGGGGTTGGCCACGGGTCCAGTGATGTCTGCATAGCTCACATTCAGGCAGGTGCCACTCTGAGGATCCTCAACGATTTTTGCCAGGATCATTAGGCAGGCATTCTTGCTGTTCTCCACATCATTTGCTGCACAGTTATACAACAGAAATGGAAAATGAAATGTCACTACCCTAACCTTCAGCGGAGAATGGAATGTCACTATCCTAACCTTTAATTCGGCTACATTAATTCGCTATACAGAGGCCTTTTGAGTTACAAGGTCAAACCAACTAATCAGGTCCAAAAGCAGACAAACACATAGAAGAACTGCCTGCCATGTCAGGTGCATGCAAGCTGGCCATTACAAAAAAACACACATATTATAGTGCCTATGTACATACTAAGACTGCAGTTTCATATTGCAACAGATTAGCCAAGAGATACGCTATGATTTCAGTAACTTCCTTTGGTGACAAAAAAGCTACTACAAAACTACCTTTTTGGTTGATCTTCCCTTCCAACTCAACAGGATCTGAATTGTATTTTCCAAAATTATTTGTCCATTTATCTCACAAATGGGGTTAAAGCCAAGGAATTAAAAAAAACTATTAGGAACAAAAATTCACCAATGCTTTCCTGCAGATTGTGATGGAAGGTTCCATACATTACCTTTATAGCAATATGAAGCTTGTTACAGAAGAATACATGAAAGGATATTTGATACACCAGGAATGAGCAATATAGAGGGCAAGACACAAAGCTGGCAGGGGACGAGTGGTGAACTTTTGCTCATGATAGTGCAGCAAGTCCCCATTATTTTATCTCATTTGCTGTTTAATTCTTTACAAAATTATGGAACTAGTCTCACTTAAAGTTTCACTGGTAACTATACTGTTTGTATTGAAACTTGGCTCAGATTTTTTGTCCTTCTGCAGCTTATTCACATCATTCAGTGGCAGAAAAAGACCACACTACAGCTCTGAATTCATTCCACAGCACTTCTTCTTGACTAGCATTATATTCTAGCATGGCAGAAAAAGACATTACTTCTGCTTTACAGTCTTTCCACAGCACTTCTTGACCAGTATCATATCCTAGTGTTATTTTATCATTTCAACTAAGTATCCAGTATGGAGATGGCAATTTTGGGCCAAGATAGATTAAAAAGGATATAGAAGCTGTTGCATTAGTTCCCCTTACCAGTAAAATAAAAGACCACATTTCGGTTTGACAATGAGGACTGGCTGCATACTAACAATTATCAATCAGAAGCCAGGGTACTTAGCAACAAGTGCTGGGTGACTACAGATACTCACAAATAACAGTGATACACCGCTCTGCCAGGGACTGATCTTTGGCTTTTTGAGATATTTGTACATATGCTCCACTCTCTTCTTTTATCTGCTTGATGTATGTTCCTCCCTTGCCAATGATCATCCCTGCAGTGCTATTGGGAACCAAAATCTTCACCTGCAGGGAATGAGCACTTCTTGAACTCTGATGAAGGTAGACGAATCATACTTAATGGCAACATTTTTGCAATATAGAATCTGAATAAAATTAAAAGAAAATCAGATTAAAAGGAAACTAAATGGCTAACTTAAAGCTAAATACTTAAACACTAGCTACATTCAAAATTTCAATATTTCATATATCAAAAATGTCACTTACAGAAAAAATATATCACTATATCCACATACAGTACTTAGATCTATTATTTCAATTTAAAATTAGGTTAAAATAGATCAGTCCAATATGGGAAGATAAAAATCAGTCCAATATGGGAAGATAAAAATATTAAAATCAATCAGTCCTCTACAGGGAGGTACAGTATAACTTTTAACAAAACACTCTTTTGGATTCTTGAAAGCTTCTAAGGGATCACTTTTCCATATTTTTAACCCCTTCTGTATGAGAGTTCATATCGGCTTGAAAAAAATACCTAGTTCTTTCTCTTTAACTTGACCTGGATTTCTTTATTTCGCTGCTTACTTCACAAAGCTCAATGGCAGAAAAAAAAGTTTTCATCTTTTCACTTTACCCAGATTTTCATTCTTTTACAGCTTATTCCATATAGCTCAACTGCAGAAAGACAATGCTATATGTATACAGCACTTCTTACTAGCATTACATTCTAGTGTTAATCTACCAGGGAATTGTTACAACTCGGCATTCTCAATGGAGGGTATTTCTGGCCAAGGGAAATGAGTATAGTTTAAAGGCAGCAAGAATTACAAATAATAATTATACCAAACTAGTAAATACTGAATGAGATTAGAGATAACTGCCTCTTTTCCAATGCATAAAACCTTGTCTGGTGGCAGAAAGAACAGTCATCATACTGAAGGGGTTACATTCTGGAATCACAAAAACAATCTATCTAGCCTTAAATGTAAACAAAAAATTACAAACCAGGCCTTTATAAAAAATAAATAAAAATAAATAAAATAACTACAGTATAAATTAAAAATTGCCTTGTAATTTACTTGAAAAAGCACCACCTACCTACATAAACACAAAATAAAATTATATCCTTTCGTAAATTTCTCTATACCATACCATCAACATCACTATATAACTAATTTATGATTTCTCACTTCCATTTATCAATTAACATCAGTTCTACTTAAATACACATCATTTTGACTGATAAAAAGGCAGATTTCCAACAAACTACTGTCTCACAATCTCTCACAGAAATAATTACCAGGGTACATCAGTCATGCTGATTGCCAGACTCTTAAAGTTGAGAATTTTCAAAAATGAATTAAAGACATTGATATAAAGGCAAAACTTTCTCGTTTCATATAAATAATTAAGATTTACTGTACACGTATTGGAAGAGTAGACATTTTAGCAGTGAAAGGTTTAAAAAAAAAAAAAACTTACAAAGTATTACAACACTCACACAACACAATATATAACCAGACTCTGAATCTCCACTAGGGGAAGAGTAAACCTGACTATGGTATTTACTAAATTACCATACGTTCCATAACACTACCTAATTACAAATATTCAACCATAATAGCCTTCCTAGAGGTAGGCCTACTGTTGTATACAAAACCACCAACTCCTACATTTAAGTGTTGGGTTGCAGCTGGGTGACTGCGTTACATGGGGGGAATAGTAAGGACAACTCCCTTCCCCCACCCCCATCCTCTCCTGTAACTTATCCACCAGAACAACCCACCACTGTCAGTTTCACGAGCCTGACACAATGAACCTTTTGAAAATTTCAACCCCATATGAAAAGGACCAGAACAGATCCACACAAATTACCTGCTTCTCTCTCTCTGCTGTCATCTTGTTATCAAAATCAATGGCTGGCTTTGCATTTGGATCTGGTTTTTCTTTAATCTTCTCCATGATGAACGACAACACTGTACAAATAGCGTCAACGTTGCCAGTGATGAGGCAGACTCTCTCAGTTGTACCTGTGATGGAAAAGGAAAACATTATGACCTCCTGACATCTGGACTAAAGTAACCTCATCACAAGGATCCTATTCCTCACTATAGGTTGTATGTAACTCACTGTTACTTTTAATCAATACAACTCGATCAATTTTGCTCTGTTCTAACCTGCTGAGAATATTAAACTTGGAGACTTTGTTTTTTAACTGAAGAGGTTAGTTTATGGTCTTTATAAAAACCCTCCACAACAATATCTCCCTTGAGCCAAGTCAATAGTTTGGTAGTGGGATGATGAAAATGAAAATTACCAGAAAGTCATCGGATTCATATGGTCGACCCCACAATGTGCTACAGCAACAACCGTTCAGGAAAACTTTAAGCAAACAGGACCTTACACAATTTCAACAGGAGTGTAAGAATGTCCCCATGAGCTCTTAAATAGTGGGATCCATCACAAGTTGCACACATTTCCCTCATGTCTTCCATTCTACAATACAAGGTGTCCTTGGACTCTGTACTAACTTCTGGATGTGATTCTACAGCTTATTGTAAACAATGCTATATCAACACAGGTACAATTCTCAACCATGATGGGTGCTTACTGGTACTGACGACCTAATGAGTGAATTACGAGGAAGACCACTTCACCCATTAGGTCATTAGTTATTGTAGCTCCGTAACAGCTGAGTATCAGACTGTGATGACTTTGCATTTATATTATACTCAAATTTTGCCTACTAATCACTTCCTGAGATAGTATATCAAGTCTCCAGACACCCTTTATATGCCAGTCAGTATTGGCTTGTCATGCCTCTTATAATTTAGAGCATCTGGTTTCTTTTTCTTTATGGGAAGGGGGGTGGGGGGCTACAATATAGAAGTTAATATTGATCCAACTTGCCATCACACCAAGATTATCAAAAGCTAAAGGTTTAAAGATGATAATTATCCCAACCTTGTTCCCCCTAGGTAAGTGATATATGGCACTTCCATCCCTATGAAGACAAAGCAGGGGACAATGAAATTCCTGTTACAAAACCCTCTTCTGCAATCACTGAGATACAAGATTGCTTGCAACACTAATATTGGGTAACAAGAGAGCCACATCCGTGTCAACACAGGAAGTGAGAGGGTGGGGGGGAGGTGGGGGTGGCTCCAGTCACCTTCAGTTCTCCACTTCAAGGCCATCATGTCTTACCTAAGCTCAAGAGGGGCAGTGTATATGCATTACTGGCTAAAATATCGCTGCATACTTCCCATAACATACTTCACAAATCTTTAATAATAACTGGGAAACTGTAGGACCACAAACTATGGAAACAAATTTACAGAAGTCACACAAAATACTTTACATTACAAAGATGCATCTGTAAATCCAGCCATGAAACTGTGTGTCATATGTTTACACCTGAAATCACAAAACCCTAATTTCTGACTCATTTTATGGAGCACCTGTAATTATTTGGTATGGTTAGCATGCATCTCTTAGCGCACAATGCTGTCAAATGTAAAAAAAAAAAAAAAAAAGTTAAAAATTTGGAGTCTGCATCGCACTTCATGGTTTCCGGTTCAAGCATACGACCCTACCTTATCTACCGAGTCTGCCTCAGATCAAGAAGGCTAACTATCACAGGACAACAAATATAAGTGGCAGAGCATTATGCAAAACTGCGAGTCAAAGGCCATGTTCTATTCAGTTAAGGAAGCTCCTAATGTCTGCTTCTTAGCTATCTATTTTGCATCGTTCGTTTTCGTTTTTCGAAGGCTGCAACATGCTTGCATGCATCGGCCTTTTTGGATTGGAGCGTGTAGCATTTTATGACCGGATGCCCTTCCTGATGTCTACCAATGACCCTTGGGTGGATTCGATCCTCCGACCCTACGGCCAGAGCGGAGTGCTCTAACCCACTGAGCCACGGGTTTGTCATTACACCTAAATATTCTCTTGCACATTACCTGAATCATTTTAATAACAATGCATACATAACACAATATAATATCAAGTGTGTTCCAAATACCTTTGGAAGAACGGGCACATTTGAGAAAAGACCAGACGATTAACACTACTGCTGTTCTTTAGCTGTATGCAGAATCTGGCTGTTAAGGATCAGGTGTTAAAAGTCTCCTACGCTGACCAGAATATGATCGTAATTAATCAAACTTACAATTTTCTTACCTGGATAGAAATCATTGGCCTTGGACATCTTAACCCTGGCAGTTGTGTCCTTCTGTAGCTGGGCAATTGTCTCGCCACCCTTACCAATGATGGCCCCAGCTGCCACACTGGGCACCAGGATCTTCAGGTGAAAGGTTCCCTCACTCTGCATATCTGAACAAATAATCAATTACCATTAGTTCTATTATAACCTGTACTATTATTACCAAACAGCCCTACCAAGAAAATTACCTACAATTAAAAGCTCCACTGCCCTGCATATCTGAAATACAAATACAGCAATACATTCTTGTTACCATACTGAAAGCAGCCAACTGTTGCTTCCCAAGCCACTCAACACAAGAACTACAAAGAGGTTAGGGGAAATTACTGAAACCATCTGTTTTAACTCTTTACATACAATATCTATGTATCTTACTGATTGCTCATTCCACCTCCAGACTATTTTATTTAATAAGGATGACTTTCAAAGCTGGAAGTTAGAAATGGCCTTATCTCTCACAACTATTGGTCCTACATATATAGAAAAAGAACTGACTGATGATTCAAGTAAAAACCTAGGGCATCAGACTCAACCGGTTAACTCTGCCCTTTCAGTGTCGCCATGCTATTAGTGAGAGTCATCTTGAGTCAGGGTGATCAAAGGGCAAGGATGAGATTATTTTCTAACATACAGCTAGTCCTTACCTAATACTATGAGACCAAAAAATCATTTTCATTTTATTTTTCCTGTCCTGATTATTTTCTTTAGCCTAATATGGGTTTTTCAAAACAAAGGGGGTAAGATGCAGCATTCATAAACCCCTGATACATGAGAGGATCTGTAAAGGGGAAAAAATAAATAAAATAAATAAATAAACCAGCTGTCCCTCAAATTCAAATGGCTAATCACTTGATTCTTGGCAATCAGCTGTATGCTTTAAGCTAATGTAGGACTCCTTTATCAAAACGGTATGCTAAAATTAACTAGTGTAAAAATTTCCCTCAATTTGAATGTTAAGAGGAAGCATGCTGTAACTTTGGAAACCCTATATTTAATTATTCATAACAAAGTAGCCCTGTACCTGCACAAAGCACTGAATAATGTAAATAATTTAAATAAAAATTAACATGCTCAAAATACAAAGCAAGTATGTACCTTATGGAGCAGTAGGTCAAGGGTAAGCTAAGGACCTAATTTGCACTAGCAGTGAGATCTGGTGGAATGCACTGTCTTCTTTAAGAGTACAGTAGTTAACTGTAGAGCAAGATCCTCAAACTGACGTGTTTAAACCACTTTGTGCTATACACTACAATATCCATGTGATTTAGCTGAATTAGCAAATAGTATTCATTAAGGTCATTACTTTTTCTTCTATGGCAGTTCCACTGCATATTGGTCTGTGATTAATAATCTTAGGGGGATCTGGAGGAGGGGGGGAACCCCTCTAATTATGTAATGTGCAACTGAAAAACTGCACACATCTAATTTTAAAATGGGAAAAACATTTGAATGTGAAAACAAGTGAGTGGACTTTTTACATTTTCCAACAAAATTTGTGATTACCTAAAATAAAAAAGTAATGCCCTAAAACCATACCAGACGTTACAACAGACTTTCTTGAAATCAATTCAAGATGATTCAACAAACGCTTTCACCAAACTAGAAAGCACTCAAAGAATGTACACCTCCGCCAATGCCATTAATTCCTAGATGCCAGGCTATTTATACTGCAGTCGTCCTCTCATTAACCTCAAAGTTATAAGACAATTAAATAAAAGTTAATGTCTCGTATGTAGCTTCATGTTAAATAATGAAGTGAAAATTATCATATATCGCTAGTATTTGCTTGTCAATATTTTATTTTTTCCTTTAATCAAACCATCTGATGCCACATTGTACTTTTTGGAAATACACCAAGGTAATCTGACCATGTGGTGAGGATGGAGAGAGAGTGACTAACAAGAAGGGGGTATGGAAGTGAGGTGGAGGAGGAGTTGGCGGGATGGAGAGGAGAGGTATATGAGAGAGGGGGGTGTCAGCTGGAAGGGCAGTGAAATGATGTTGGACAGGGCAACACGGAGGTGACTTGTTTGTGGCCACCCCTTCCAGGACTGAGGTGTCTGGCAACAGAGATAAAAACAATAAAACCATCATCACTTTTACAATTCATATGGCTCAAAAACTAGTATACCTGATAAGTAAACTGATACCCAAATAAATGACAAAGAATCTTCCTGATGGGGAATTGTCCAGGAGCCTACGGGCTTTGCTGCCTTCATGCTGGGCAATTGAGTTTCATCTAAAGAGTAACTGCCTTCCTCGTCTCACCAGTAGCAAAAGCGTTAAATA
Organism: Birgus latro; assembly: GCA_018397915.1. Lineage (NCBI taxonomy): Eukaryota > Metazoa > Arthropoda > Malacostraca > Decapoda > Coenobitidae > Birgus > Birgus latro. The sequence continues at coordinate 52,259 of JAGKTI010001711.1, forward strand.
GGCATTTCGTAGATATGAAGGATGCACAAGACACAACACAGATAGGAGGGCATCCAAAAAACCGCTGGCAACATAGAACACTGCAGAGCATCGATTGTTTACACTTACACCCGCCCGGGCAGACTGGGACTCTGCTCGCTGCCACTGCATCCTACCACAGATCGCTAGCCAGGGAAAAGATCAAAATTCAAATTTCGAAGTAAAGTTTCTACATTCTTCAAGTCGAAAATTCATAAGTCAATAGTTCATAAAGCAGGGACCATCTACAGTACCGTGGCCTTCTGTATAAATATAGTAATCTCCCATTTATCCAGACGTCCATTATCTGTATGATCCATAACCTGGACGCTGTGATCTCGCTGTATTAAACCGTTGTATGTACATTTTTTCATTTTATCCAGAAAAAATGCTTGCATCCAGGTGGAAATTATGGCCGTGCAAAATTTTCACCCACCCCGGCGGGAATTACCCAGTGGTGTCGCACCGTCTGGCTCGGTAGTTCACCCAGCATCTGCTCAAGACCCCTTAAGCCGTTCCAAGTTCCCGTGCGTCGACTGTGTAGTGAGCAGCTCCTCTCATATAAATGTTGTGGAGGCATACATGATGGTTTTTGTTGCTGTTCCCTACCTGTGTCATGCCTTGCTATTCCTTGTATCCCTCTTTGTAGTGTGTATGATGATGGCACCTCGACCACAGAAAAGGAAGAGGGTAGTGATGACTCTGGAGAAGAAGTGAGAGATCCTGGGTAAGCTTGATGCGGGATGGTAGACTTCCTGCATCTTAAAGGAGTACGATCTGGCCCTCTCAACCCTACATGACATGGTAAATGCCTGGCTGTGGTTTATAGGTCTGCTTGCCCAGAGTGGTGTACAACAACAGGAATAAGTGTTGTACGATGTGCTGTAGCAGACTTTTACAATGGTTTTCAAAGTTAGGTTATGTATGAAGGAAGTCCAGGGGAGAAGTCCATTAACTGGAAGGATCCACTTTCCAGACATGCCTTTGGCACTATCACGTCAGATAAATGGGGGATTACTGTATATATTCTATTTTAAAAAAACACCCGATTCCTAAGAAATGATGATGTGAATCAATTTGTTGCACAGTTGTAAGTAAATTTTCTTCTATGACATCTCTTCCAAAATTTAAAAACAAGAGTTATTGTGGGGTCTCTGATGCATCCATGAGCTGGGGATCTGCTCACATTTCTTCCATTAAAAGGAATGCCTTTTGTGTGTGTGTGTGTGTGTGTGATGCATTATGGTCATGGGCTGTGCTTTTGTTTCTGCTGGTCCATTATGATTCTGATTCAGCCAACTAAGAGGGTTGGAAGTGGGTCTGTTAAGTGTTTTCAAATTTGAAATCAGTTACAATGGACTACACCGATGACTCTGGGTAAGATTGGAAACTGGTCTCAAGCTCAAAAGACATGAATCTCGGTTAGCTTATATGGTATTTGGGTAGCTAATCCCTAAAATGGTTTGGGATCCATTCACTTATTTTCACCATTAAAAAGGCTGGGTTAAGATTAATGTTTCCAAATGCTTAACAGCACATCAGACTCCAAAATACCTTGCTTATTTTTTACCAGGGCTTTGCAACGGTTTAAGAGAACGAAAACGAAAACCAAACTGAACGAATTATGCACATCAGACCCCAAAATACCTCGCTTATTTTTTACCAGGGCTTTGAAACGGTTTAAGGGAAAGAAAACTAAAACCGAAACGAACTAAATTATGCTTGGAACAAAAATGGAAACAAAAACGTTATCATATTAACTGTTCCGACAAAAACGCTATTTTAAAATCCCTGTAACCGGTTAATAACGTCAGTTTTCCGTTCCATGCCGTACGTAGTCAATATTCAATTTCACTTCCAGTAGCCAAATGATTTAAGTGAATACATCTTTTATCAGCAAGCATTCTTCAAGGCAGGATTTATCATTCTCTCTCTCTCTCTACACACACGCACATAGATATTTCTGCATCAAAAATATGCCAATAGACTAAGTTAACATCAATCTCTCGTGTTGTCTTAAAAGTAGGCCTACACCGTGCTAGTAACATGGACCAGCTCTAAGTCCTATATAACTTTGCCAAGTTAGGAGTTTTAGTACATTAATGGAAAATGTGACAAGATTTGTTGTAATGTATAAACTATAAACTTTTTGGGTAATTAAGAAAAAATATTACTTATTTCTTGAAAATATCGCCGAAAGTCTTCTAGCTGAATACGATTTAGTGTATAATTGTACTTTATAACGAACACTTGTTAATCACATTATTGATATACTGTAGTCGTCTTTAATACTTTATCTAAACCGAGAGACAAATTATGCGTTTAACTTTTTAAAAATATTTCACTTTCAGTGAGTTCAGTGACTCAGTCTATCGTGGAAGCATGTATAGGGCTAATAGTAAATTCAATACATGGTTTGAGAATAATGTTTTAACTGGTTTTCATTTCTTTCTAACCAGTTCAGGAATGTTATGTTTCAAGGAGGAATGAAAAACAAAACGTTATTTACTGTTTCTGCTCGGAACAAACCGTTTAAAAAATAATTTCGTTTTTAAGCCCTGTTTTTTACTGGTATTTGCTGGAGAAACGTCACAGAAGAAAGTAGACTTGTAACTGTGCAACAACTTGATTCATATTATTTCTTGAAAATTTGGTGTTATAAACATTCACCCCTCACCTTACCCTAGGGTGGGAAAGGTCTGGAAGATGATAAACATTTACCAAAAACATTGTTCTGTAATTTCTAAAAGCATGAACACAAACTCACAAATATAAATATACCAGACACTGCCCAAGATTCCACCCCTACAGAAGAAGCCTTGCCAATTAACTGCCAAACCTAACAGTCCATCAAGGTCAAACTTCAGCAACTCACTAACCCTCTTAAATGTCATTTTCTATCTTCCTAACTCTGAATTTTATTCCGGCAGTGTAGATTTTATTAACTTGTTACTGAGTTGCATCTAATCAATATACTTTTTTTTTTTAGATACTTATTGGATAGGTTAGCCTCTTCAATCCGAGGGCGTCATTTCTATATTATGGCTACTACATAAACTTATTCAGCTTGGGGGACCGAACGTCCTAATACGAGATGTAGCTCGTTAAAGAAGTATCCGTGGCTGGAAAACTGTCGACGCCATCGTAGTGAAGAGGCAGATACCGGTGCATAACCTTGGGCAAAATGTCATACCGGAGCCAATTTATTCACGGCGTCCCAAAATAATGCCATAATTCTCAAGTCGTGTGACCGGCGGCCAGTGTGGTGATGAGACGCAGGCGCAGGCGGCTCCCCAGCCACTGCGCGTCGCACCCGATCGAACCCAAGCCAACACAACCACCGAATACATCACAACCCACTCATCACGCCAAAACCACCAACAGTTACAACCTATACACCAGAAATTCAAATAAACTTGAAGCTATAGACACATTTAATACAACTGGATATGGCAAAATAAACCTGGGATAGCTTAAAACCCCGTGAGAAATAGGACGAGGAGGTCCCGGGTAGCCCCAAATCCCCGCACACCCTGATCATACACGCCATTATTTTACAAGGAACTATTTATCCATTTATGCTCACCTGGTATATAGTGGGATCTCTTGGACATGGCATCGTCGGAATCGATGTCCAATGGCCTCTTCCGCGAGTCCGGAGTGCCGGGGGAAGGGACACACTCCTCCATGTTTGATTCTGAAGCCATGTTCTGAGGAAGATGTGTGGTGCGCATGCGCCCTCTAGCCTCGCTGCCACATCTACTCAAACACGTACAGCATAACCCCCATTCCCTTACCAGTACCTCACAATTTCTCTTGTACATCTTATCCCTAAGTCCAATAAAAAGTAAAGCATTCACTCCATGCAAATATAAGACATTGTAGGCATGATCTTCTTTTTACTACGTACCACATGGCACATTATATTACACGATGGAACGGCCGAGGCCGTAGCATTTTTTTCTATCCTTTTTTTCTTTGGTGGATGCGTAGACGAACTCGATAACTTCATGAACTCGACGGTGTCTTTTCAAGATCTGGTTAGAAACTGGAGAAATATTTAACAAACATTGAAGCCAATGCTTTGAATACAATGAATAACAAAATCGGCATTTTTAGGAGGCTGGTAAAGAAATCCACAATCATTACGTAGTCCTCATAAGACGGCATGAGGTGACATTTTGATGGAGACGGGAAAAAATCACACTGGAGAATGATTATGAATTAAATTCATGGGATAACAAAATACTGTATATACTAAAAATATACAACGCAAGGGTTTATGGAACACTTCTGAATTAAGCAATTTTTTTTTTTCACTATTGCAGAACTCGATACACAGAAGTCATCAGAAACCAAATTGTGAAATACAATAGGATATAAAACTAAAGAGCCAAGCTAACAGGATAACAAGGCCGTACAGACAAGGTCCCGTTTAAAAGGCAAAAACTTCCAAACACCATGGAGGCGCTGGATTTGAAAATGTGACCCTTAACACGAGGTTGCGTATTAGTACGGCATTATATTCCGCTTAAGGTCAGATGATTTTATTCATCTGAATGGGTCACACGATCCTCAGTTTTCCTGTCACCATGAACCTCACTCCAACCAACGCCGGACGATTTTTTTGTGCGTCATATGAGCCTGAGTGTTAGGGTATACCTGCCACTTGAGGCCACCAATATGAGGAGAGTCTGAGCAACAGGCCTGCATATATGCTCTCTATTGAATTTTAATGTCAGTGTCGTAATCGTACATCCCAGAGTGTGAAGACCCATCACCCATGTAGACTGTTTCATGTAAGACCTTCCATGACAGTATCCTCTTTCTTTTTACATAGGAAGAAAATGATAGAGCTTGTTGTGGTTGATGGTGAATGCTGTTTCTGTTTTCTGGCCTGAAGAGGATGTAGAAACTGCACACTGTAAAACTGGAGGGCTACATCAGTTGATCCTAGAACTCAAAATCACTAATGGTATCAGATAGAATCCATGCACGTTTCCCTCAAAATACCATCATTCAGCCAAGAGTATGCTTAAGTAGGAATTTACTGTCCTTCCTGGATGGCATTATGGTTGAGGACTATGGTCAAGTGGAAGGCTCTGTCACCTGGCTATCTAAAATGCCACAGACTTCCTTGAACCTCTTCCCCACACATGAAAGTATGATCATCATAGCTTGAAGGCCAGTGCATGGGGAGCCTAAGGTATGAACTGCATGGTGTATAACATGCATCAGCCTGTCAACTTCATGCTATGTATGCGTGCTATGTAAGCATGGTCATACTCCTGGGGAATGCCCAGCAATTGCAGTGATGTCAGGGAGGAGGGAGCACCGAGTTCACCAAACGCATGCTACTTCGATCATTTCATGGACTCAATGATGCTGGCAAGTAACAGGGTCAGTTTTCCCCTTGTCCACAATGGTGAGAGTTAAAGCATACTCCTTGACATAGGTGTCCAAGGGGAGAATAAGGTCATGGTTTATGGTGGTTGATATAGAAGTAGGCACATAACTGTGGGGCATCTCATAAACCTGTCCTTCCATTGGTTAAGGAAGCTCCGTAGTACCTCTTCCTTACCACTGCATTTGGTAGGTTAATACTATGCAATCTGTATGCCATTATCAAAAAGGAATGAGTAACATACAGTAAAAGACCACAAAAATGTAATATACAAAATAAATAACTATGGGAAATGTAATGCACAGCCTCCTTATACCAATGAGATTCCCTTGTATCACACCACCCATCATCATCTAAACCCATCCTGTCCACTCCCTTCCACCCATTTCTCCTATGTGGTAAACATCATTATAATTACAGGCTTGAAAACTGGCTAGCCTACATCACCTATACTCACTGTATAGCCTACATACCCTATCACAGCCCATCAGCCATCACAATCTCAGCTCATTCCATCCACTCGTACCCTAACACTAACAGGGCTGATTTCTGGCAAACACTTTCATATGAACGACCTGAAGCAATCCGTATTAACCTGAATTGATTGTATGGATCTTGAGAGACCCAAGGCTCATCTAAATCTGAATCCTATGAACTGCAGGCTGAAGATGTCCTTGCAATGCACCATCCTCCTTTCAGAGGAGAGTTGAGTTTGTACGTAGTAGCAGAGCTGCCCTGCCGTATCAATGCCACCAAGCAAAGGTGTCCCTCTCCAACACAACCTGAACCTGGGCTGATTTAAAAGGATCTAAATTAATGGAACTGAGCCCAACTGCAAGAAATAGCCTTGAATGGACCTAGATGGACCTGAATGTGCCTAGCTGGACCTGATTAGTCCTAGAACTGTCTTCCTCTGTCTGTATTTCCTACTTCCTATGATCTCCAGTCTTTCAAACGCAGTGTGTCCAGGCATCTTGAATTGAACGGATCTTGAATTTGGCTCTCTTTTGTACTGTTTTTGCTTTTTCTTGGAAGGAACAGTATGCAGGCCCGTGGCCTTTGGTTCCTTCTTCCATGCATAAAAAAAAAAAAAAAAAAAAAAAGGACCTGAATGAACCTAAGTGGACCTGAATGGACATAACTCGCCATGTGGAAAGGCCCTGTTCTGACTCTGGTGAGGTGTTGATAAAGGAAGGTGGTTGCTTGCTTGCTTGTGATTGGTGCATCTGCTCGGCCAGATGGACCGTGATACAGCAGCAACGATAACGTTCATCAGAGAACCACACCATCATATTGTTTATAAAAACTCTTGCCATGCTGCGTGCATAGACCAAATAGGGGAAAATAATCTACAAAACATCAAGATAAATACCATACTCTATCACATGCACAGGAAAATATTCTAGTGTGGCAGGGGAAAATACTCTACCAAGCACAAATACCATATTCTATGCCATACAGGGGAAAGTACTCAGGTGCAACAGGGGAAAACACCTGTGCAATACTCAACGAAGCACAATGATAAATACCATACTCTTATGGGGGAAAGTACTGAAGTGCAGTACGGGATAATACTCTACCAAGCAAAAAGATAGATGCCACACACTATCATATACAGGGAGAAACTACTTAACTGCAGCAGGGAAAAAGGGACCACCAAATACACAAACTAATACCACTCTCAACCCCACACAAGGGAAAATATTTAAGTGTGAGAGAGGAAATACTCAACCAAACACTGTACAGATAAATTCCATACTCTATTCCATAATGGGGTTAGTAGTGAAGCAGGGGAAAATACTAAACACAAATATAAACAACACAATCTATCATACACTTATTACACTCAAGAGATATATGCTTAGTCCTTGCAGCCTCATCTCTCTTCTTCTCCCTCTTACAGAAGTTCGATTACAAAAAGTACCGTATTTATTTCACGCCTCTGATGTTTTCCAAAATACAGTATAACAAATTTTTCAACAACTGATGTAGCAGCTATGGCTCAGTGGGTTAGAGTGCTCTGCTCTGACCAAAGGGTCAGAGGGTCGAATCCACCCAAGGGTCATTGGTAGACATCAGGAAGGGCATCCGGTCATAAAATGCTACACGCTCCAATCCAAAAGTCCTCTACACAGGGGCAATGCCTTAGCCCGTCAGGGATACCAGGCGTAAAACTCCCCCCTCCCCCAACACAAAGGATGCTGTGAATTTGGGGAAACTGGCATATAAGCTCTATAGGAAGCAATGAAAATTTAACTGGCAGTTTTTCTGCTAATTACTGTGGACATGATAGAAAAAAATAATGGACATAAGAAAGCTAACATAATGAAGACTCACAGTACACGAATAAGATTATATCATACCTTTTCTTCACTCCTCGAGCCCTGTTTCATTTAACAGGATATTTTTCAGATAATTACTGTGGATTTAATGACAAAAAGGGACAAAGAAATAGCATGAAATAATGAGAACTAACTGCACAAGAAAATGATTATTCATTCCTCTTCTTTTTACCCAGACTAATCTTCACAGCTTCCTGGCTCAGAACTGGTTCAGACTAATGCAGCTTCCCCTCAGTGCTTCTCCACTCACACCGTCCACTCTGAGGCTTAATCTGATGCAGAAGTATCTTTCATGGTCCATCGATAAAACGCTCACAAAAATCCTATTAGACAGCAACACAAAAGAGGAATAATAAGGCGGCAAGAAGCCTAATGTGATAACCCTTATCATAATTCTCTGAACTGATATTAAACACGTCTTCACTAACAAATATAATAAAAAGATGATCCTAAGGTATAAGTTCTAGATGTGTTCAAAACTATGACAACTTGTGGAGGAAATGATAAGGTCAGATTTACATGTACTTATTGAATTCTTAATTGGCAGTTTGAGGAAATGACAAGATCAGATTTACAGATAATTATTGAACTCTTAATTGGCAGTTTGAGGAAATGACAAAGTCATATTTATAGGTAGTTATTGAACTCTTATCTGGCAGTCTGGGGAAACGACAAAGATCAGATATACAGGTGGTTATCGAACTCCTAATTGGCAGTTTGAGGAAATGACAAGATCAGTTTTACAGGTAGTTGCTGAACTCTTAAACTGGCTATCATCATTCATTCCAGCCTCTTTTTCCCACCTAAAGATGGAGTGTGGTAGGGTCTACAGCAAGGAAGTGAGGAAAAACTAATCACAGCCACCATCCTGACCTCTTTTTCCCACATGAAGATGGGGTCTGACAGGGTCCTGAAAGCAAGGAAAGAGACAACAGAATAGACAGAGAGCTAATCAATAGCATAGTCAGTGAAATGGGTCACACACTCACTCACTCACCATTCAAGCCCCCAGAATCCTGACTCCATCACACAGGTATAAACAAGTAAAAAAGAACTAGACAGATGTATGACTGTTAGGGCCATAAGAGCTATGCTAAATCTATGTGAGTGAAATACATCATGTCCAACAAACATTAGTGAACAATAAATGGGCATGTTCACTCCTGGAAACATCCCTGCATCTAAACAATAAAAAGGATGACAAACTGGGTTTTCTGTATGGGCAAAGAATGTGGAGTACGACAGAGTAACCCTTACTGTAATTTTCTGTACTGATAAGAAACACTTCTTTAATAATAATATACAATCTTCGTGTTTAACACAAAAGAGATGAGAGCACAATGTACATTACACTATCACTGTTCTGTATATACAATCAGTCCTCTTAGGTTGTGTGCAGGCAAAATGATGCTTTAAGTGAAATAATATTAATTCCCTCAGTCCAGTGACATATTTGCATCTTGCTATATACAAATGATTTTATTAATCTTAGGAAAGCTTTTCAGACTAGAGGAGCTAAACACAGTCTTAATTAGCTCTCACCACTACACAACCTTTGATTGCTGGGGAAAAAAAAATAAAATAAAATAAAAGTCATTCAGAATGAAAGAGTGTCATCAGACTGAATGGGTTAAGTGAGAGACACTTTTGGGTGACTTCCATCTATCTATTGCCAGACGCCTCAATCCAGCATGGGGTGGCCACAAACAAATCGCCTCCATATCGATCTGCCCCCCGCCATTTCGCTACCCAACTCCCAACTCACCCCCCTCTCTCAAGTACCTCTCCACTCCATCCCTCCATCTCATCCTCAGCCTCCCCCTCCCTCTCCCCCCCTCCACCTCACTCACATACACTCTCCTCGTCAGTCTTTCACTCTCCATCCTCTCCACATGCCCAAACCACCTTAACGTGTTTCTCCTAATGCTTCCTATCACGTCCACATCCACAACACAACGCTCCTTCACTTCCTCATTTGTTAGTCTGTCTCTCCATGAGACTCCACATGCTCCTCTCAAATAATTCATTTCCACTGCTCTCACTCTTGACTTCTGTCCTTCCAACAGGGTCCAAGCTTCACTTCCATATGTCAGAGTTGGTATCACAATACTGTCATGTAACAACTTTTTCACTTCCATGCTCACTTCCCTGTTTCTTATCACTGCTTTCAACGAACCAGCAACCTTCCTTCTCTGCTGCATCCTTTCGAGCACTTCACCCTCCAGACTTCCATCCTTACTCATCACACTACCCAAGTACTTAAACGCACTCACATTCTCCATATCCTCCCCATCCAATCTCACAGTACATTCAGTGGCTTCACTTCTCTCGAAGACCGTCACTTTACTCTTCCCTACATTCACGTTTAGATTCCGTTTCTTACACACTCTCCCAAACTCATCTACCAAGCCTTGCAGATCCCCTTCATCTTCACTCAACAACACAGTATCATCTGCAAACAACAGTACAGGGAGTTTCCAAACACTGCCCTCTCTCACTAGGGCCACTCCAACAAAGACTGCCCGACCTTGTATCTCTTTTATAACCCCATCCATGTACAGATTGAACAACCATGGAGACAAGACACATCCTTGTTTCAATCCAACCTTCAAATGGAAAGATTCACTCAGTTTGCCATCCACACGCACTGCAGCCTTAGCACCCTCATACATACTCTTCACTGCCTTCAACAACTTCCCATCCACTCCATATATTCTTAATACCTTCCACAAACCTTGTCTATCCACCCTGTCATATGCTTTCTCCAGATCCATGAAGGCTGCATACAACTTCTTGCCCTTCTCTAGAAACTTTTCCACTAAGGATCTAAGAATGAATATCTGGTCTACACAACCTCTTCCCTTCCTAAAACCTCCTTGTTCTTCTCCAACTAATTCCTCAGTAATTTCCCTAACTCTGTCAATAAGTATCCTACCATATACTTTTCCTATTACACTGGGAATGCAAATGCCCCTATGATTCCCACACACTTCTTTTTCCCCTTTTCCTTTGTACAGAGGAATAATTATACCTGACTTCCAATCCTCCGGGACTCTACCTTCCTCCCAGGCCAATCTGCACACTTCCACATCCATTCTATTACTATCTCTCCCCCATGCTTCAGCATTTCACCACACACTCCATCAATTCCAGGGGCTTTCCCCATTTTAACTTTCTTCATTGCTTTGGATGACTTAAAGGTTAAAAATGAAAAAGAGAAAGAAATCTGATTTCAGAACAACTGTACAATGAACCACAAGCAATTTAAATCACTTGAATATAATGACATTTTTTAAATATTTTACTCCTGCTACCATTCAGACTATTTTATTCCATTATGAAGGAATTCTAGTTGTGAAAGGCATAGCAAAGGTTGTATGTAAAGGAAAAGGTCTCTCTAAAGCCGAGTAAAATTGTCTGGCGATACCAAAAATAAAATCTGACATTTAAATGAAGAAAACTGGGTATATCATAGTCACAATAAATGAAACTTGCATCTTTTTTTCTCCCAGTTTCCAGCAACTACTGTGAGGCAGTTACCTGGTTTTGGCAATTGGTTCAGCTTCCAGACCACAGAAAATGTAAGCTATACCATGGCCAACCTCAGTATCTCTAAGAAGCAAGGTGTCATCTGAACTGACTGATTGGTTGACTGACTGATGTGAGAACTGAGAGTACAGTACAGTACATTATCACCAGTACGTATATAACGCTTATACATACAACAGGTCCCCAGTCATCACACAACACACTTTATGCTGTACTGTGCGGCAGTGTAGTGGTATGGTAGTGTGGTGGTGCGTTAGTGTGGCGTGGTGCGACAGTATAGTGTTGTGGTGTTGGGATGGTGTGATGATGTGGTGGTGTGGTAATGTAGTGGTGGTGGTGTGGTAGCATGGTGGTGTGGTAGTGTGGTGGTATAGTATTGCAGTGTGGTGGTATAGAAGTGTCGTGATGTGGAAGCATTGTCAGGCACACAATGAGAAACCCACTGAAACTAAATGGATGAATCTATATATCAGTGTTCATATTCACTCCTCCACAGGAAATTTGGTTTTAATTATGTGTCTAACAGTGAGTGATACTTTTAAGAGAGCATCAAAAGTTCAGGAAACAAAACCAAGAATTATTGTCATTCATCGTTATAAACCTCACACTTACAAATTTTTAACCCCTTCACTCTGATCATGTACTATACTGTATTTAAAAAGACTTCTAATAATGTAGGGATAATTAGGCCAGTATCTAACTCCTCCAGCTTGAAAAACCTATCCTAGGCTGAATAAAACCACATGGCAAGAACAATGTGGAATAAACATCCCGATTCAACGGATGTTCATTTTGTTCTTGAGATTCCCAGACAATTTTATTCAGCTTAGAAGTGTTTATGAACTGGAAAGAGTAAAGGTTCTTCTTACAGCTGAACAAAGCTGACTGGAGGCAGCACAAAAAAAAAAAAAAAAAATAAGCTGAACTGAACTGGTTACAGGGGCAAGAATAACATTTAAAATACTGTACATCACCAGGCTGAAGGGGTTAAGGTGGTTAGGAGTGATACATATGTATACAATGGCAAGCTTAGTATTCAAACAGTCTCACAGCCCAATGAATAATACTGTCCAGGGGGAAAAAAAAAAAAAAAAGTGCTACTGTTGCTGTTCTGGCCTTGAGGTTAACTGAATGTGAACCAAGTGAACTGCAGGATAAAGTTACCCTCATCCTGCAGTCTACCACCCTCCTTTTGGGATATAGGGAGGGAGCTGAGGGATGCTCATATAACCCGGAAACAGCCACCCAGTTATATCAGTGCCGCCACGTAAATACATCCCTCTCTGGCACCACAAAATAATGTTACTCTGTACGAACACAGGCATGGCAAAACTGACAAAGTACTTTTATGTACTAACCCCTTCAATTCGGTGACCTATTTCTTACTTCACTCTAGCTACCAGATGATTATTTACAGCCCAGGAGAGACTCATCTAATTAGAAGGGCTTAATATACCTTCATTAATCCTGTCACTAACAGGTCATTCCAAACTTTACCCCTTTACTGCTAACGGCACCAGTCATCACAACTGGCTCAGACTGCCACTGTCAACAACCAATACAGCACTGCCAAAAACTCCATTACTACCGAAATACATGCACTGTTGTATACTCCTGTTCATTTGATGTTATCTTATGATAAGCAAAGGAAGAGGATATTCGCAGGTTTAAACGTACAGAAATGACAATGATTAGGTGGATGTGCAGTGCGTCCCTGCGTGCAAGGCCTGGGGGGGCTGGGTTTACGATGGAAGAGTTGAGAGGTAGGATGGGACTGGAGTGTATTGGTGTTGTGATGAGGAGAGGTAGGCTGAGGTGGTTTGGACATGTGGAGAGGATGGGGGATGATAACTGGGTGCAGAGGGTGAGAAGTGTTAATATTGGGGGAGGGGTTGGGAGGGGTAGACCAAGAAAGACATGGGATGAGGTCATTAAATGTGACTTAAGGGTTAAGGGACTGAATAGGGAGGCTGCCAGAGATCGAGCAGCGTGGAGAGCCGCCATTAGGTGACCAAGGCCGACACATGCAAGCATGTTGGAGCCTTCAAAAACAAAACAAAACAAAACGAAACATCATCATCTAGACCTCCTACCCCACCCTAGGGCACAGTGAAGAGTAGCAACATCCAGACAGCCCAAGTTGGCCCAAGCCAATGGGCCACACTTAATTCCATACACTTTCAGCCTGTCTGAACATGTATGACCAGTTAAAAACCAAATTTTCTACATAAAAAGTGTATACCATGACAAATCAGCATGGGATGTACGCTAAGGATATCTCACAACGGACTCAGCAGTGATGGGGTTAAGTAAAAGCATCTGGTTGTAGCCCAAGTAGAATGAAATACAGGTCAACACAAAGAAGGGGTTAGTGTCAAAGAAAAAACATACTGTAGGACTAAAGCAGTGTAAAAATAACGATTTCCTTCACATCAATCCATAAAATCTCTATGTACACGATTTACAGGTAAAAATGAATTGGCCTGGATTCACAAACTTACGATTAATTCCCTATTGTAACTTTTGTTTTGGAGGATGGGAAAGAAAAGAACAGTGCACAATCTTTCCACATCTGTCCCTCCCACTAAAAGAAATTGAAGTTGTGACAGGAAAAGTAATGCAGATTATATGTCTTTTCTGCAGGAAGTGTGAGTGTAGAATCTAACAATGTTCCTAGTTTTCCCTGCACATACAAACCTAAGCCTTGTATTCTAAAAGGCACAGGAGACTTCAAAGCATCTCTTCCATAGCAATTAATTTCCCATACAACTTAACACTGTCTTGTATGCTGCTTATACTATTCTCATGTAAATGCAGTTTACATCAATAACAGAGAGCAAACTAAGAAATACTGTGCAGAATAAATCACTAAGAAAGATGTGTAAAGAAATCTCCAAAGCCACTTAAAATATGAGACTATGCAATAACTCTACCTTAAGAGTTTATTTTTCATATTACTAATTAACTTTCTTTGGGATACTGCTTAAATTATCTGAATGTTGATGCAATTTATGAATATAGAGGAAAATGAGGCATAATACGCAGAAGAAATTGCCAAGAAAGATGCGCTATGAAACCTCCAGAGTCACCTAATACACGATCCCAAGTTACGTCAGGGAAATGATCATAAATAAACTTGAGAATCCTACCCCACGTCACAACTACAGCAGGTCACCGGCGTCTGTGGATCCCCTGTATCTCAAGGAGTCACAGGACAGAAAAGGTGGCCTCTTAAATGGTCTAACTGCCTCTGGAATTTTCCCTGGTTCATCTGTTTCGGCGGCACTATTCTCCGCTTCATCTGTTTCAGTTACATTGTTCGGTGCTTCGTGTGATGGTTCTGAAGTGGGTACGGGCTCGATTCGGTTCGACTCATCTGGGATTGTGCATTTTGGGGGTAGCGGCAAGGGTGGGGGTGCCATAGGGCCTGGGGTGTGGGGTAACGAAGATGACTGCTGGTGCTTTAGTTCATACAAGGGATCAGATTCATCTTCATCTAAATTATCCGTTGACGCAATACTCTCTAAGGAGTGCTGTAGACGGTAGCGTTTTGATGCATCATTTGTGAAAGGTCCCTCATTTATCCCCACACTTGAGAGGTTGACCATGCTATTTGCCATCAAGCCCTTCTTCGACTCTCCCAGAAAATCTAGGGAATCGCTTCGAGGGGGGGACACCATAGGAGAAGGGGTTGACTCTTGCGAGGGAGGGGCGGAAACAGCAGGGGAGGGAGTTTGTGTCTTAAGGGCTTTGTTGTGTGTGAGAGACGAGGCTGGGGGTGGCAAGCTCCAGCCCCTTATAGGACTTGTAGCGGCTTCTATCTTCACTGGCTCATCTTTGCTGGCATTTCCATTGCTGTTAGTGTTGGGTTTCTTCTCCACAACTTCAGAGGTGGATTCGTTGCGAGCTCGGCGGTTTTCAGCACTCTTTATTAGATCACATGCCTTTCCAAGGATGATTACGCCATTCAGCACTCTGTAATGAAAGGAAAATATAGTCATCGTCATCATCATCATCTCTAATGCCCTGCCCCCTCCTGGGAATGCCCAAACAGGGGATGGCCATGACAAAAATGCCTTACCCTCACACACCTCTCTCAATCTCTCTCACTTCCCTCTCTTACACCAATATACTGCTTCACTCTTGTCTTCCTTACCACATAAGGTCTGACCTTTCAACACACAGTATAGCTTGTTAGTATGTATAATGGACAAATGGCATGTTATTTGAATGCCCTCCAGTCTTAATCCACACTAGTAAACATCCCACCTGAATGAAAGGAGACAGAGAAATCCAACAAACAGAACAAGATATGATGCTGGGTTGGTGAGCTGGATGGACTGGCTAAGGATGCGGTACATGACAACACCCAGAGGCAGTGGAATGAACCCCATTCGACGTGCCACCAGATCACTGTGGTCAGAGTAGGCCTGTGCAGGGAAGAGAATAACAGCTTCAGTATCACCAAGGCATCATCTATACTCTTTTCATCTTAATTTGGCCAAGATTTTTCTCCTTCTGTAGCTTACTTAACACAGCTCAATGGCAAAATAAGGCCTATATCACGGCTCTACATCCTTTCCATACCATCTCTTTGTGACTGGCATTACAAATTCTCAGGGCTGTTCTGCCAGACTGCCTACAGAACAACTACTACTACCATTACTGTAAATCATGTTATAACTCTGTATTCAAAATGAAGAGGCAGCAATTTTTGACTAAGACATGGTACATCATATAGTAGTGTTTATCTATTACAACTACTTGCCATTTACGTTGGACATATGGCAGTTTTAGGCCAAGTTAAAGTAAAAACACTATAACATCACATTCTCGTTAATCTACTCTTAGTGTATTCAAGACGGAGAGATGGTAATTCTAGACCAAATTCAAGTACCCTAGTCCCACGCCATAGCACTTCACAGAAACTCACATATTTCTGCTTGCACATGATAAGGTCCGATGCGAGTAAAGTGGTGTAGTCCCGGTAAGCATCCGAGGGTATGTCGTTGAACCGTGTTATGAAGGCGTGTTTGAGCCAGTCCACCAACACCTCTGTCCCACACACCAGCAGGCAGTCAGGTAGAAGGATCCACAGTCGTTCTGTATAATGAGGCGTAAGGACAGGGTAACATGGTACTGATTTGAAAGATGCCTGGGCGTGATAAATCCCATTAACCTAAGGAAGTCAATTTAACCTCATTTTTCCTAACTAGAGGCACCTATATTTACCATACGAGAGAATATTCAAACAGGAGGTGATTGATACAGTCTTCACTACCAAAGCACTCTCCTTAACTGACTTAAATTGTTTGATAGATATATGAGTGACAGGAGTATGATGTCTGGCTATTGATAGAAGTCCTTAACGTGAGTCCTTGTTGTGAAGTGGTTTTTAAATTCAAACAGCCTAGGGGATGTCATTTTCATCAATTCTCCCCAATACTATCTACTATCTACTGTCTTCCTACCTTCTCTCCAGGCATACTCCTTCATAGTCTGTATGACAACAACCAGGAGAAGGACACAGTTATGGAAGCGCTCTCTCACATCACTACATGAGATCTGCAGCAGGTTGTTGCGGTCAAATTTCTTGAACACCGCTCCTTTCAGCTCCACAAACTGCAAATAAAAACTGTTATGTCCTCAATGTTTTTCGTGGTTCAATCATGCAGCAGAACCATCATATTTCACTTAAAATCTAGGATGTGTGCACACAAAATCCAACAGGCTTTTGTGGTTGAATTTTTTAAACACTGCTCTCTTCAGCTCCACAAACAGCAAGCACAGATGACATCACATTTTCAATACTGTAGTGGTTCAAATAACCACTCAGTAAGAAATGCATTAACAAAAGAATACTAAGGTGGTGATCATCATTATCTCAACCTCTTTTTCCCACCAAAAGGCAGGGTAAAAATCAGTCCAGAAAAAAAAAAAGAAAAAAAGTCACTAACATTACTGTATACGAGATGACTAACATGTATTGTCTGAATTTATGGCGATGTTGACAGTTTGCACCTGAAGTAGAGGACCGGCGGAGTGAAGCACTATATGGGAAGTGACACCAAAAAGACAGGGGAAAGAGGAAATAAGATAGACAGAAAAAGAGAGAGAGACAACAATCTGCTTACATTATTAGAGATGACAATGGTGAGAAGACCCTTGTTGTCTGAATTAATAGCAACATTCAGAGTCAATGCCTGAAGAAGCACAATAGTGGAGTGAAGTGCCACATAGGCTATGGCCACGAGCAGGTGGAAAAGGACTCCAAAGTGCTCGCGCTTCTTCCCTCGCGGCTCAGTGGCCGTCCAAAACAACGCATCGAGTGTGTCCTGGCCAAAAGCGGACATTAATCTGAAACAATATGTGGTGGCTGAATAAAAATACTGTAGTGGAAAAGATACACATTTATACTAAGAGCAGCCTTCATGGTTTCCAATCCTCATCCCTACCAAGATACCTAGTCTGAAAATAAATAAATACAGTAAATACATAAATAAAAATAAATGAATAACCTATATAAATATACAAATGCTAAAAATATATGTATAAAGAAATGCTAATGACATAAATATTTGAAATAAGTACTGTGTTACGAGAGAACATTTCATTCTGTTGTTTCTATAGACTCTGGTTAGACTGGATATTAACCCAATGGAGAGGAAACAAATGCCCTTATACTTTCTTGCCTTCCTGATTGTAAAGACTACATAGCAGATAATGTATGTAAAAGTGAGGAGATAGTGCCAAGCGCTTGATAACTACATATGATAAGCTTGGGGCAAATGTTTTTTACCCTTTTGCTAGGCTGACTCTCTCTCTCTCTCTCTCTCTCTCTCTATCTCTCATACCTATCAGCAATCTCCAGCATGTTGAAGAAGAGATATAGCTTGATGGTGGACTGGGTCTTGATAATATGGTAGCACACGGATGTATCAATGTATCCCATAAGGTAACAGCACACCAGCACCATCACACCCTTGAGCAGGTCCACGATTTCTGCTGGTTTCAGGATTCGGCGGTTCTTGTTGAAGTATAGCCTGTTGGGGAGAAAAGAGTTGCCTTGGAAAATTCCACAGTATCTATCCATCAATGAACTGTATGGTCAGATGTCTTGATCTCAGAAGGGTTGGCCACAAATTAATTGCTTTCATGTCACTCTATCCTCTGCAATCAGGCTGCCCATCTTAAAAACAAACCCTCTCTCACTCATAAACTTTGTACACAGAAACTAAACTATAATCTGCTCTACACAGGTATATTCCCCAATATTAATTTGTACCAAGTCAGGAGTATATTAAAGTAAAATTGCCAATTAAAGTTTCACTGCAGCCTATTAAATCACCTCAGCCAGTTTCCCATAAATTACAGTACTAATTGCATGGGAAAAAATGGTGATATTTTGGAACATAAATCTCAGTATACAGTCCAGTGCCCCTCACCCCAGTGCTTTCCTGAAGGGGCGAGTCAGCAGGGACCAGATGGCCAGAGTAAATCTCACCGGCAGGAACGTGAACACAAAGAAGAACGAGTCTGCACACTGAAAGAATCCATAAGCAACGAACTTCTCAATCTGGAGAGGAAAGAAAAAAAAAAATAAATAACTTAAGCATTAACTTCATCATCATCATCATCACCCCAACCCCTGGCAATTGCTGAAAACAAGTGATCGACACTATGAGCTGAGGTAAAGGGTTAGTAGTGCTGTATTGACAAAGCCTGAGCCTTGGATGGAACCCTGTGCATCATTTCCTCTTGACGATCACATCCTTCAAGCAAGTGTGTGTGTGCTCTAAGGAACGGAGTGAGGTAGGATCCAAGATCAAAGAAAGGTAAACAAAATAAGTAGTGGGGTGTTTACAGTTATACAATTAGACAAGTGCTTACAGTAATTTTACATCATTTTCTATACCCATTTTACTCAAATTTGGCTAAAAACTGTCATCTCATTGTCTTGAATGCAAAGCTGTAACACTAGATTAACACTAGAATACGATGCTAGTCATAAAGAAGTGCTATGGAAAGGATGTACAGCCACAGTATTGGCTCACTGAGTTACACAAAATTAGCCACAAAAAGACAAAACTCTGGGCAAAGTTAAGGTGAGAGAACTACATTTACTGTGCTGTGTATCTGTACTCTTTTTTGACCTAGGAATGTTAACGTTTTGGGGGAAGATAAAACCGTCACTTCAGAGCAAAAGATGTGGTGCAGAAGACCTGCTGAATTTTCATACAGCCACTTACTTCCTTCACTGTGATATCTTAACCTCTTCATTATGATAACTCTTCCTTCAGCTGAATAAAACATCTGGTGGCAGCAGGAGTAAAGTTAAAAGAGAATAATAATTACAGTAAAATAAAAAACAAGGCATAAGACTGAGAGAGTTCAAGAAGACTGTTTATACTGTACTCCATTGCAAGAGGTCTCCCCTTAACTAAAAATATGTTGGCAGTAGCAATAACATATGGTACGAGGAAGAACGAAACCATCAGTCAGGAAGAGTTAATAAAGACTAATTCTAATCCCCTCATTACAAGCAGCTTCTCCTATGCTGAATGAAAAGGCCTTGTGGGAGCAACAATATGTATATCATCTTGGAAGGGTTTAATTTAAAAAAAAAATAATAATAGCTGAATAAAACAGTCTGTTATTGTGATCTATGACCCCAGTCTCATCAGGACATTAACTAAGTGGACTGCAGGAATCTGGCCACTTCAGCAAGGCACTCCCAGAGAATGCTGCTGAGGTTAAGCCAAAGGTTTACCTGTGTTATGAGAGTAAGATGCATGAGGTGAGCAGCTGAGTGTGCTGTGATGTGAGGGGGCTGCAACAGTGAAAGTTCTGTGATGTTTTTCAGCTGTCTACAGAGTTGGAGCATGAAGTGCAGTAAAGGGTGATGGCCACATTATTGTCTGGTTAGGTATATTCCTGTCTGTCTCAAATGAATAATTTCTGCTGGATGAATATCTGTTAACACAAAATACGAACCAAAATCATTTTTTTCACCTCTCGTGGAATCTTAAAGAAGGTGTAGACCTTCTCCCTTCGAGCAGTGTAGCGTTCCTCGTCATTTTCCAGAAGGTAACCCCGACGTAGCTCAGACTTCAGGTAGTCCCGGAATGACAGAGCTGAGGGCAACAAAATTACATCCACGAATTAAAAAAGGCAAGGTACCATAACCGATAATCCCATTTTGCTCCCGTTTTAGAACAGGAACCCCGGCTAGACTACAGCAGCCCAGAATGTATGGCTAGGAAGACTGACCTATGCCCCTGGTAGCATTTTGTGACAGAAAAGCCTCGGGAAAACCAGACTTGAACCACAATGTGCACACCGAAGCTCATTCCCCACCCAAAAACCTCTACCACCTGACTCATTAATAAAGCATAAAAATTTCTGCACCAGCTGCACAATGACATCTTTCCTCTAAGCTAAATGAAATAATCTGGTGGTTTTAAGAAAGTAACAAGAATATAATCTATAAGTTAATTCCTTCAATCTGATGATCATTTTCATTGCAATTCCAGACAATTTTAAGGTTTAATGTGAGGCTCTCCTCACCACCTAGTTGTGTTTTGTAGCCCCAGGTTCATCAGAATGTGAACACAATGGACAGAAGGCTGAAGCTGTCCCTCTCCTGCACTCCAACATCCTCCTTTTGGGGAACAGTAAGGGAGTTTTAGGACATTATATCCAGTCAGAGGAGCAGACTACCTCTATCAATACCACCAAATGAAGGCAGACCTCTCCAGCACCACCTCCCAACCAGAGACAACATCATCCATCATGAAATGCATATTTTTGTCCACAAACGTGGCTCTTCTCCACACTTTTTATTGGAGAGAAAAATCCGTGTTCCACAGTGGACGACGCCTGTCCTTCTCAGACTGAGAGTGCCCCAATGATATGATAAGAACACTAAGTTAGGTCTCAAGTATACCCAGCCCAGAACTGACAGATTAGTAAGAGGATGGTAGTTGCATGAAAGCTACAAAGGCTGGATCCAACTGGTGCTGGAGAGGGTTGCCTTCATCTATCTATCTATCTATTGCCATACGCCTCAATCCCGCACGGGGTGGCCACAAACAAACCTTCATGTGGTGGCAATATCATGACTGGGTGGCTCCTCTGCCTGGTTATGCAACTGACCCTCATTTCCCTCCCTATCCTTTGAGAGAGGGATGGTTAATAGAAGAAGAAGAGTAACTTCAGCCAGCAATCCAGTGGGTTCATGATTAGCCTGGGGTTGGAACAACTATTGTACAGGCAGTAGTAATACTACTGTACTACCATTGCCTTGATTTTGGTTTTGATTTTAACTGTACAGCTGCATTCACACAAAATACTTGCTAACATGGGCAGAACTTTTGCCTCACTGTAATCCAAAGAAATTCTCACATATACCCAACCCAGTGAGGTCACTTGATGTAGTGCTGCCAATTTCTACCTCCACTTTTTTTATTTTTTTCTATATCTGCCTTTCTCCTTATTTCTTCCATCCTTCCTGTCACTCATTATTCTTCTTCTTTCCACTTCACGTGGTTCTAAACTGATTGACAAGCCTAATAGTTTCCTGTAACCCGGAAAACTGTTTACAACACTAAATGGCAACCACATAACCAAAAAACTTGGTGATATGGAATCTATTATGGTGCTCGTGTTAACTGTGTGGTGACGTAAATGCAGCTTTCACTCAGGCACCAAACCTCCACGCTCTTCCCTGCACATGTGGTAAGGTGCTCTCCAACGCAAGGGAACATCAATTCATTACAGAGGAGAGCACTGCAGAGGCAGCTGCTTGCCTGCAAGTGATGGGTTTGCTCAGCCAGACAGACTGGGGATACTCAACAACAACAGGGATGATAAGGATACTATCACTCACTGTGGACATGGCCTAAAATCAAGTTGATTGGGTTCATTTACCACATTTGCTGAAAATAATAGTCTTTCCTTCCAAAGAAAACGTTGGAAATGAGAACTCTTGAAACCACTTTCCTGTGGAGAATATGCAGCTCTCTACATGTCAAAACAATGAGTACAGTACCAGTATTTTGACTGCTGACAGCAAACAGTACAGTATGGCAGCTATCATTAATCATTAAAAGATTACAAGCAGAACTTTTTCAGTGGGTAATATATTGGTTATTTGTAAAGTTTAACAAGTCAAATACACTGCAAAAAATTATCCAATGGAAAACTCACTGTTCAAATCCCTTTCAAGCTGTTTGATACTACTGACATATTGCAAGTTATTTCTCACCCTTAAAAACTCAATTTCAAGCTAAACAGAATCATTACAAAATACTGGTAACTCACGGTAACTGAGGGTCATGACGACTGTGGGGGCGGCATCACACTGCAAAGGCTTCTCGGTATGTTAATAGCCTCTTAGGAAGAAGGCTCAGGATTAATGCCTATCGACTGCACGGAGGGTCATTCTGGACGCTGATCAATATTTGCTATGGTCCATTTTACCCTTGCAATATGACACACAACAATCGCACTTAAGTCAAAGTCCCCAACTGTACTGAAAGAAAAGCCCGTTACATATACCTTTCAGACTGTTTAACTCCGCTTCCGGGATGTGTGGGTGAGGGATTATATCATCCTTTTCCCCCATAGTGCTGGGATTTGGGATTTAATTATGACGCAATGGAAGTATCAGCCCCTCTCCAGCATTGTTTACAAACTCTATCCTGGCTGGTCCCTGTCTGTCCCATCCGATGTCCGATTCCCTTTATTAACGTTAACATTAAAAATTCCAATCCATTTTATAGGCTAATATATCACAGTTTACTAGCACATATTTCTTAATCTCTACATACTATTTAGTTCTGATTAATGCAATTGACCTTACTCACAATTTACAGGATTAAAAATTAAAATACGCAGTGCATAGACTTCCAGAAATCGAATGAGATAAATTGTAAAAGAAAACGACATTATTAGCTGGCAAACATTTATATTTTTCGCTTCTTTATAGCTGTACTTTACGCGGTACAAGGGAATGGGTTTTGTACCATTGCATTCCTCTGGTTTAGGTTCTGTATACAATGGAGTGTACATTTTAGGGCCACTTCTTTACGCTGTCTGCGGCCAAACATATACAGTAGACATCATGAATATTCAGATTTAGATATATATTCACCTTGTCAATCCGTTCTTAATTTTTTACTCCAGAAAGCGTCAGACTAATTTACTGAGCTTCAAAGAGTACCCTTATTGTGAAGGGGCTAATGAAAACTGTCCTATCCCCCTATCAGAAAAACATATTGTCCGAAGCTAAATTCTCTCTAAATTAGTAAAAAGAGAAATATAACTGAAGGGATTAACAGGAAAGGGATAGTGCTTAAAAATAATAATCCAGAAAGTCTTCCAATTTTATGTATGCAGACGATGCTGTGTTGCTTATAATCTGTGCAAAAGAGCTTGGTAAAAAGGTGCTGGGTTTTGTGGGTGCTTGTGAGCGGGATTTTAAAGTAAATATGGATAAAAACAGAGTGATGATTCTTGAGAGCCTGACTCAAGAACCGATATTCTCGTCGGTTAAAGAAGCTCCCTAATATCTTTTCCTAGTGATTTATTTTGCTTATTACACCTTGCCGTCTTCTGTGTTACTCAAATTCTTCTAATATCACCATACTCAGCATAATTACCGTACAAAACGATAGTATCTCGCCGTATCCAAAAATAAATTGCTAAGGAAGATGTGTTAGGAAGGAAGAATAATGAAGAACTAGCACCAAACCATAATATGGGCATATGGCACTGTAGCAGTAGAGGGAAAATAAAAGCCGGAGGAAACAAAGAAATATGAAGAACAGAGGTAGGACAGAAGAAAAAAGAAAGACTGGAGACAAAAAGGCCCCTTTTAGTCGCCTCCTACGACAAACAGGGATACTGGGCATGTATTGTTTACCATACCCATGAGGAAAGAGGTGTTAGGGAGATTCATTAACCGATGAGAACAGGAGCCACAAAGTCGCCTTTAAAATTAATAGGGATGAAAGTGATGGCCGCTGGGAGAGAAGGTTACTGAAGTGTTAAGTGATGGTGAATGGGAATGAAATGGTGAGAGAATTAAAGTACCTGGGTGTAATGATACAGAAGAGAGGTAAATGTGTAGAGGAAATAGAAGGCAGAGTGGCACAGGGAAAAAAGGTGACTGGTGCGATGAAGGCCTTGAGGTCTGAGTGTGGCGGCGTTTGAAAGGCTTGCATAGTGCCTTCTCTAATATACGAGTGTGAGACTACGGTGTGGCATGAAAAATTAAGGGGAGAAAATGGTGCATCTGAGTGAAAATGGAGGAGGGGTGGTAGGGCTTGAAGGTGGAGAGATATGGTAAACGTGTGTGTGTGTGAGGGGGGAAGGAAACAGACAAGCGATCGAGCTAATCTAAAAGTGCCATTTACCCATACTGATTGCTGAGCTGTAACAAACGATTAACACTACAATACGATGCTAGTCACAAAGAAGTGCTATGGAAAGGACACAGCGCCGAACCTTGGCACTGAGCTACGAGAAATAAGCTGGAAATATTTGGGCCAAGTTTAAGTGAAAGGGGTATATTCACAAAAGGAAAGGATGCAGAGCCTTATCACTAACTTCTACCCCCACAAGAACTATGTGAAATAAGATGTTGTTGTTGGGAATCCAGGTCTATTCATTCATAACACTGCTAGGTGAAAATAAATAAGCTTACCACAACACTGCTACGTGGAAATAAATAAGCTTACCACAACACTGCTACGTGGAAATAAATAAGCTTGCCATAACATTCTCCATCATTATCATCCGAACCTCATTTCCCACACTAAGGAAGGGTGAGGAGTAGCAACGTCCAGACAGCCTACGTTTGCCCAGTTCAATGTGCCAGGCTTCATTTATTCATCATTCAAGCCCCCAGAAGCCTGGCTCCACACATTTAACATTTATTTCCAAATAATTTTTAACTCTGAGAGCTAATCCCAAACCCCCAGATATTGGCCCCCACATTGTTCCGTGGAAATAAACTTACCATTACTTTGCTCCGTTTTCGATCATTGTACCACCAGAGAAAACGCTAAAGAGGGTAACACAATTATTTCTGCTGAGGATTTGAATTATTAAGGAGCGTCTTCTGTATTGATCCCGGCTCATTCCATCCTCTTCAAGACCTAGGGCGGTGTCGGGGCTAATATCTGGGAGTGTGGGATCCGTTTTCTGAAAGTCAAAAATTATCTGGAAACTGTTATATGTGTAATGATTTTCTTTTCCTTCGTGTTTCTAGTTATCCATGTATAAAATAAAACCAAGCTATTGACATATTCTGAAGTCGAACTGGTGCCTAAAGAGACTGATGATGATGATGATTTCGAGTCTGACGAAGGGGGTGTTGGGGCATTATGGAAAATACATCTGGAGTCTGGACAGGAAAAAGAAACCACCTGACCTAAGGCTTCACAAAGTTTCCTGAGCTTAACATATGTACATTACTGATTTATTTGTTTTTTACCTTGCCCTGTTCACCTGTCAAACGCATTACAACCAAACCTGAGTGAATAACAGTGAAAAATACAAATCACAATTATTCATAGGTATTTTTAAAAAATAAGATTCTTTTATCGTAACAGACATGAACTGTGTGGTAAACCGGGACGGCCACCATCCACTCACTCGATGTGGTGCACCGTGAAAAATACAAAACAAAATTATTCATAATTATTTTTAAGAGCTACGGTTTGATTTATCCTTAGATACGAATAACAGGGCACCAACCATTCACTCGATGTAGTGCAACTTTCGGGTGATTCCATTGAGTGATAAGTAGTTTCTAGTAGCCAGTAACACGAATCACTACGCTGGGTGGTAACTAGGCAATGGACGCCTGGTGTTC